>JAQFYC010000092.1:0-90772 GCA_034694165.1 Tomocerus mixtus | reverse complement strand
TTTATAAGGATATTTGTCGTAATTATGCAGCAATACACTCACTCGGGCGGGCTGTATACAGTGGCTTGGCAGTTTTTAAGAACCTTTTCAATGTTAACTCTAACTGTAATACATTGCAGCATTAGATAGAAACGGAATACATACTAGCTCGCATACATACATAATATGTCATAGCATAACATAACATAACTCACAACTTTACAAGTTACAACCCTCCATTATTTTAAGCATTTAACAGCACAATACATTTATTATTTGGACGAGAAAGAGAAACTAAGAATGGGAACATTAGAGAAATTGTTTATGCAAATAGCAGAAAGAGAAAGCATAGAATCGTACAAAAGAAAATGAAGAATGACAATAGTAAAAAGACAGATATTAATATTGCTTCCAATTCCAAAAAAGGAGTTTAGCTGACACTACCCACGCTGCGTTGCTTTGTAACGTTTAAGTTGCTCTTGTATATGTTCTTACGTATTAAAGAGAAATCAACGTAACAAATGTGCCCAGCAGGAGATACACATACATATTCATATTCCATCTGCAATTTTTCTTGCTACATAATGCATAATATGAAGATCATGTCCCTTTATTTATGTAAAGACTTATGTATACATATAAAGCGCACCTCAAAAATATAGGATTTACCTCAAATGTATTATTAATACCCCAAATTGTGAAGTAGGCCCCAAAAATATATTATTTCCCTACACTTTTAAATAAAAATCCATGAATGTTATGAAGATTAGAAATTAACTCTGAAAATAAGCAAATATATTCATATCTTTCGCATATCTTTAAGTTTAACATTGTCACTGTTTTAGATAGGTATTTCCGTAATTAAAAATTATATTACATATTGTTGGATTTGTAATATAAAATGTAGGGAAATAAAATATTTTTGAGGCTTACTAGAAGATTTGAGGTAATACTAATGTAATATTTTTGAGGTAAATAATTACATTTGAGGTAAACTATATTTTTGAGGTACCATTAAATATATATGCCTATGTAAATACACCACCCCGTATTACTAAACGAATATTAGCAAACGAGATAGTAAAATAAAAATATATGACAGCAATTTGCATTCAAAAAGAAAAAGTGAAAGCTCTAAAAGAGAAATGAAATTCGTTCACCTTCCTTGCCATTGCAGATCTGATCAGAATATCAATCATTTTAACCCACAACATATCAACAGCAACCGCATGTTTTCAGCATAAGGAAACCAACATATAACGTAACACACAACACCAGACCACCATCATATCATGGTAATATTTATTTTGTATCTACCTACTTATTATTATTATCCAGCCAGCGTAGTGTATATGTGTGGTATGGTATGTACTTTACTTTTACACACGTTCAACATTCAACGTCATAAGCCTAGCATTGACATAATGTACACGTATGTTTGTGTGTATGCTCAACTAGGTTCTATTTCTATCTACCAAAGTGGATGTTTCGTTTAACTGTCAAAACAGAAATTGCCCCTATTTCCTTCAAAATTCAAGGGAAATGATCTTGTCCTATCACAGAGTACGGTTTATCGTACACAGAACGATTCTCTATATCACAAAAAAATATTACGCTAGCTACACTATAGGACTGTATTTTCCTATTAAGTAGTAGCAATAATAAACCATATCAAACAGTCCACGAAAAAAATAGAACTACATCAAACACGTTTTTTCGAGTTTGTTTTCTTCAATTACTTTCCAAGATGTAGATAGCGAATACCCTAAACCTATGCAAGGATAGTATATAAATATTTGGATCAAATTAATATAGTCTACCTATGCATATGTTTAATCTACCTATTATCCGTGCCCAATATTTAAGTATATATGTAGTAAGTACTATTGTGTGTTTTAGCAACTCGAACATTACATATATAATTACTAACTGAAGATGAGTGTAAGAATCGAAGGAAACAAGAAGTAAATATAAATGCGATTATATAAATGTTGGGCTCGTTCTATATAAAATATGCTTTTCTACAATTGAATTAATTTCAAAAAACATTTATTGTCTTCAACTACCAAATTTTGAATTGCCTAATGTATAAAAATTATTGACAGATTACTTAATCTTCGCCCATACCTACAGATATAGTGCATAATGTAGATACTATTACTGTATGGGTAGTCAGTATAGAGGCTCACAAATGCAATAAGTGCATATTTACTAGTTGGTAGGTAATGTTGAGAGAAAGTCTTCTCGTCTCACTGTCGACGATATTACAATTCCAGCAAGACACGAACGTAAAGACATTAGACACTCTAGGCTTAAATTTGACAGAATATATCTGTACTGACGATTTTTATAAAATCGCGACAAGCTCATCTTTTACATTTACCTACAATGTTATCTCTTGCCCAAGAACCTAGCACCTTGGCAAATAAGCTGATTAGATTACAGGTCGCAGAACGAATGTGTACTTTAATCTTCTACTTTCCTTGAGAATATTTTCTGTTGAAGGCTATTACTATTAGGGATCCCTTGCATTGTTTGTTATTAAATCAAGTCGTGGTGGCAGAAATGGTTAAAAATACACATGACATTAGAGAGAAAGTACATACATCATGTGATGTGCATCAATATCAATTTTTACTTAACAATATTGTACTTTATGCTCAATATTACTACTCACGTTTAGTTAGTTAACAGGCTTAAAGTTGCTATACGCATTCTTCAAAGGAGGTTTTGTCCACTTTGTGTGTTGTCTAACAATGTCAACCAAAAAGACTATTTTTACACATGATAGGCTTCCAATTCATTGTCATTTTGGTACATACAACTTTCATATGTACATATAACTACACTACATGGCCATGCTGTCCATTAGCACCTTTCCAGTACGTTATACTCTAAACCTACAGCTCCATTACCTTCATGACAATTACATGGCTTCCTTCCCTTGCATCCTCTCTGGTAGCATGCACAGAACATTCAATCCCCTGCACAGCAAAACAGACATACGACATACTACATGGAACATCAATTTAAAAAATAATTTTCGATCATCTGCTGTGTCATGGTCCAAAGAAGACTTATGCAGACACAGGTAGACGGAAATCCATTAAGGTAATGCAATAGATATTATCTATTGTATTACTGCCCATCTAAAATAGCAGTACTGCTGTGCAAATACAAAGGGCAGACCACTACATATACCATACCACACTTGCTTAGCAAAATGTTTAGCATTTCGGAGTACACATTATGTATGTACACAATAACAATAACACCATTGCACTGAAATCCTATTCCTCATACTATAATACTTTCACTCTTACATTTAATTCTCGCAGTGGTTCGTGTAGCCTGTGCTGTGGCCACTGAAGAAATACTTGTAGCTACCACATACTTTAGGTAAAGCAATCTCTAAGTATATTAAATGTGATGTGCGTAGGTAGAAGATTGTAGGAATTATACAGTGCCGACCACAACAAGTAGATTATTACACTTTCACCGAAAGGTACTACATACTACATCTACATATTCTAAATAAAAGGGTTGTCCCAGACTTTCATTATTTTTGTTCGCTTTCCAATGTTAAATACTAATTGTTGGATCATTTAAATCAAGCTTGGTACATACTTACTTAAGAATGGATTTAATTTAAACGTTCTTCCATACTACAGTGAAAGGGATAATTTTGTATATCCGCAATTTAAGACGTTGTCAAATATTTTCGATTCATATTTTTTTATTTGATTAACAGTATAGTACTTTAGCATGGAGAAAGTGAAAACGATAATTATAGAATACCAATAATGTGATCCTCACTGTATGTGTAGCTACTATGTGCATACACTGATAAAGATTACCTGGGATCTAAAAACTTTACAACAGAAAGCTTTCCCTCAAACTAGAACCAGTGGGAATATATGGAATATTTTCCACTAAAGCTGAATCCAGAGTGAGTGCTGAATGTTTCTATTCTATACACCATTTCCATCTCATCAATCTTATCATGAAATGCCATTTCGCAAACCAAAGCAAAATAAACTCAAGGTGTAGCATGGATGGATAAGTAGGTAGAGGAAGAAGTACTTTGGGTATATCTGCCCGATGAAAAATGGAGCTACAATAAACTCTGTTACTCGTGACGATGACTTAGTTGTCTCTCTAACTCTCTGTCTGTGTGAGAGAGACGAATGAGGATTAAATATATACAAATCTATATCTATATCTAGTACTATAGTGAATATAGTATGCTACATGCAGGTATGTGCCTAACCGTAAGTACCTTCAGGCTTACCGTCCTACTTGTTACTGTGCCATGCCAGGTACTAACCTAGATAACACATGTGGAAAGGGAAAGAGTTAAATCAATGGCAGACAAAACAACGTCATCCGATTCAACAGTTTTAGTTCGTCGTGGCATAAAAACTAAAGCAATATAAACAATCAAGGTTTGCAAAAAACGAGATTTATAGTGCATTATTTATTCTAAAGAATATTGTCCTGGGTGCATATGTAGGTACCTTATTATCTTGTTCAGATGAAGCTAAGTGGCTGTATGCATGTCAGGGGAGGCGAGGCGATGCCAACAAAATGCCAAACCTACTCATCACGACAGAGACAGGTGTGTAGGCGGAAAAGGCAGCCTGTTCTTGTTTCCTTGCTTTCACTTTATCACTTTCCTGCATTCACTAGCAAGTTCATCAAATTTTTACCTTTCTATCTAAAAGTCTTATTCCTTTTATTAGTAATGTCAAATTCTCACCCACTCACTTATTATCATAAAACAGGGCGCGTCTCCTACTCCTAATGCAGTACATGGCCTTTCCATTTACTTTAATCCACCAACGCTCATTTAAAATAGATGGGATATTCTTTTCAATACCCTCTATATTCGAATAATACTTGAGAAAAATTGAAGAATTAGATTAATTGGAACAAGTAATTCCATTGCCATTTAAAGATTATACGCATCCTACCACTACCGGCACTACCTCTGACCTCTCTAATGTCTCCCTAAGATAATGATATTTAAAACCTTTGCAATGGAAACAATACAAAAGGTTCAGTATTCACTGCACATTACACAGCATGCCATATTATGTGGGGAAAGTAAACGAAAGTTTATATTTCCTATAGTAAAAATCTTAATATCTGTGTTAGGCTTTGTTTTATGGTGCAATTTTTTGTCCTCAGCACAGTATTTTTGCATGGTTAATTTTTTACATGGAATGCGGTTGATGTTATAGTAGTATGGTTAGAAATCCTATTGCTAACGTATCTTACCCCAGATTTTTAAATTGCTTACCATTACTTAAATAGAAGAAAATATTATCAAACTAATGCAATGCCATTATTTTCCCAATCAATATGTGAAATAGCGGAAGCGAGCCATAAACGAAGCAATAATTAAACATTATTTGTGCTTACTAACCCAGCTTTCAGCATGTAATTAAATTGCGTCGCCTATAGTATTTGCAAATATTTACGAGAGTCAAAAGTATACGTAGCAAAAAATCAATGCTACCAGCTCGCCACTCCATTTCGTATACTATTTCGATAATTTACGCAGTTTAGTTTGGCTCCAGCACCTACTTGTATTTGTACGATAAACAAGGTTGATTGGAAATTGAATATTTGACTTTCTCCTTGAGCCACGAGACATGCTATGAACACTATACCATTTTATATTTTCCAAACTCTGCTTTTCGTCGTGAATTTTGCGTAAATACCAATAGGACAACCTCAAAACCTAGTTCATACGGTAAGGCATTTGTACTAAAATATTATATTTCTCTGTTATAGTAAGTAAATAGTTAGTTATACTAATAACCTTGCAGTTAGAATTGCCCATTGGTGAATATACATACAAAAGGGAAATCGTCACAGTCAATAAACAAAAAGGTCGCCGCAAATGTTACAGACAGCGCGGGTTCATTGTTTCATGGCCTTGATTGCTAGTTTTAGTGTAATAAGAATCCGTCAGTGCCATTTCCTATACGAATTCGCATTTTATTCTGCTAAAAAGAAGATTGCAATATTGCATCAGATTTGCTAACACTTGCCAGTAGTATTTATTTTATTATCGTTTCTCCTAGCAATTGGCTATGAAAAATCATGAAATGAAACTGAAGTGCTGAATCATATGCCTAATTAATTTCATTTCTATACAAAGTCTAGAAATGTTAAGTATACCCTACCTACTGTACTGTTCACTGTATTAAATCCATCCAAAGTATCATACTGAAAATCAGATTCAGACGAGCCACATTAAGACTTTTTACAGCATGGCAGTGCTCAACTTCCTACATACTTATTTGCCGAGAAATATAGTACTTACATAGCTAGAAAGCAGAAACTATAAACCAACTAATTAATTAAGGTGGCTTTGCATTCATTGCCTTGTGGCTTGCAGCAAAGAGTAAACATAATGCACATAATACCAAGCTTTTGTCTTGTTATCTACCACAGTACTCAAATTAAATAGTTGATTACCAATATAACAATGCAATCATCTTCATTTGCTATAATTGCTTCAATGCTATAGTGCTTATGTAAAAGAGAATATTGGAGAATCGTTTTAATGTAGGTATTATACTCTAGAAACGTCATATCTAGTAGACCATGTTGCTAATTCTAAATATTTATTGGCCCTGAGCCATGAAGCATCAAATTTCACCAATTTTATGCAAAACAACTTTGAAGCAACTCTAAAGCACAAGCATTTAAAATTACATTTTATTGCTGCATTGAAACAAGAGAAAGCACTTGGAAAATAAGTGGCGATGTGCAACCTTTTGCAATTACGCAAAAGCAAGTCATCGGCATGGTTGGTGTTTGGTTTCCATTGGTGGAATGCCATAAACGACGCTTGCAAGTGTGTTTCCTTTCGACTACGTAGGTACTAGTATTATTTTGTATTGTTTTTATCGTTCACACTATAATTGTTTCTCCCTAATGATAATGTAAACAAAGGCACTTTTGCCTATTTGCAAACGGATACTAAATAAATATACTCATTAAATAATGTAATTTAGCTGAGCCGGGCGGTAGCTGGGGGCTTATGTGCCAAATAGATCAAGGACATATCACACATATTATATCTGTATACACATAATTACCTAACTGAAATACGTATTGTCTACGACATTATCTGTACAGTCAAGATATTATTTTGATACCACATCTGCAGCTTTTGACTGTGGTGATTAGACAATAACAGTTATCGGATATTTTGTATGCAGCAATATTATATACTACGTTTAAGGACTCATCCACATAATATGTAATGTTTGGATTGCTAGAAACTTTTTTAATATTTTGACAGATAGGTTAGTCAGTTTCTGAAAAAATTAGGATATATGAACAGTATTTTAACTAATCTAAAGAGAAAATGGACAAATGTAGAAGTATATACATATCCATTTTATAATTATTTAGTCTTCTCGAGTTCATTTAGTACATTTGCTGGAATTGTACAGGCATAGGAAATATATACATATAGACTTACCTCGGCGATTCCTCCAAGGCAAACTCATCAAAATTAACCACTAATGTGTAACCAGGTACAGTTTCAACAGTAGTGACGCACACAATGTTGTCCGGATAAGAACTGGGATAAGCTGGACTTGTGACAGTTACTGAAGAGACTTGCGGAGGTGAAAACCTCAGTGTCCTGTTGCATGAAAAGTCGACATCTAAAAAATAAAAATAGGATTGCCATGAACTTTAAAGTCCTCCGGGACGAAATAAATGAGGGTATTGCGCTACTAATGAATTCTTTCATCGCTACTGAACATGAGTTACATTAGTTGATTAGTAAAAGTTAAATTATAAAATAGAGCAGGCTGTATTGCTGGAAGGGTAATTTGAGTAGACACATGCACGAACGTAGATACATATATGTATTACTTTGGATTAAAAGCATATGAACACATAGCTACTACGTATCTAGTATCTATATTTACAAACTACTCTACTCTAAAATTGAATACTTAATATGATAACTGTAACTACGCAGGAGAATAGTAGTAAATAGCTTATTTTTTAACACTTATAGTAAGAACAGAGCATTAAGCAGTTTGAAAAGAGTTCGAGCCGGAAGGGAAAAACTTACTTTGATGTGTAGCCTTCTCACAGATGTAAAAGTTTTTGACTTGGCAATTGCGGTCGTTCCAGTAGAACTTTGTCATTGTAGACTGTTTGGGATTATTCAGGACTTTTACTTTGCCTTTCCCCATTGCATTTGCGATAATGGAGGAGGAAAAGGAGGTTTCCGTCTGCATAAAAGAGGCTGAAAAAATTTGCCTCAGCTCGACACAGTCTTGGCCACTCCAGCCATCGTCGTTGGGCTGAGCATTCACAATTTCCGAGCCTTTGCTAGTCCATCCAGAAAACCAATCTACAATCCATTCAGTAGCAAAATAAATAAATAAAGATTTACGCTCATATTTCCTATCTTTATTCTAAAAGAGCTTTTCCTCTTCAGCTCACTCAGCATCATATCAGCTCTTTCAAGCTAAATATATAACTTATCCTTTTCATTCTTGCTTTCCTAGAACTGTATATATTATTAGCAGTAATGCTCAGGGACTTTCATCAAATACATAATGTATGTTCAGCTTACTCACTTAGCTTTATTATCTAATGCTTACTATTTGTACTACATGTGCATGTACATGGACATTACATATCTGTATACATAAGATCAGAGAAAATGTCTTTCCTTTCCTAGAAATTGACTAACTCCAATATTTTTTCCACTGTCAAATTTATTTTATCTATCCATGCTCAGTTTCGGAGAAAAGTCTTCATGCAACAACTTACCCACCTCAATATTCAAGGAGAACCTCTTCATTCGAGAAAAGTCACATAATTCATCATAAACAAAGGAATATTGTAGAGTTCACTGTAATTTTAAACTGTATGCTGTTCCCTCGAGTGACTTGTATTACTTAACGAGAACGACATCCTACACACATAATGTTAGATATAAGCAAAACCATTTCCAACATAGAGTAATGCAGCACTCTTCAGGTTTTAACGTAAATGGAAAAAGCTTCATAGTATAGACTTTCGCAAAAGTACTATACCATAGCGTAATACAAATACTCTTTCATGATCACTAATACTAATACTTCTAGACATTCTTTATCTTGCTAGATTATCTTTCTCATAACTCAATACACTTCATAATACATAATATACGGAGCGCTGAAATACTTAAGTCTGTTGACCTTTAGGGTATGCCGGATGCCTTACCAGCATAATCTATACGTGTCTGTCTATCTTGCTTCAATCTAATAACCGAATCTGTAGAAGTACAAATAGACCTAGACCACGTATTGTATGAGACAAAAATTGAATTTAACTTCCCATAACCTACTTGCACTAAAGACAATAAATAGTAATATCGATCTGACAATGCAATGGTTTGACAAAATAATAAGGCTGTCTAGAATAAAGTCAGGCCCCGAGATACACATAGTCGAAGGAAGCTAGATTATCCTCCAAAATCCAAACAAAAGGCCAAAAACATATTTCTACTCTATACATAACTTATAATAAGTATGCAAGAAAAATTAGTGATATTCACAGGACATTTTGCACAGTACCTACAATAGAAGTACATAAACAATTATAATTGAACGAGCTAGTCATAATCGTCTGTGGCTAATTACTAATTACTATAAGTAAAAAGTCTTCTGCCGAATGATGAAATGACTAAATAAAAAGGTGAGCCAGAAAGATCCACACTACCAGAAAGCATGAACTGTTACTATAATTAAAAGAGTAAATTCTTGTCCATCCTTCCCGGAAAGTTTTTGGGAACTATTGATATCATTCCATCGTTAATGTGTTCTTGAAAAGTAATATTCTATCTCAGTAAAATGCAATATTTACATGTACAAAGATATATACGTATTTAACACTTATACTTAGGTGGCTACACAAATAATATACATACGATGCCCTTGTTTATCTAAAAAGAGAAAGGAATTGCTAGTCAAACCTAATTTAAATTTTAAAAATTCATTTGCTTGAGTCTCATATATTTACTCTGACAGAATGGCAAAGGTCGGAAACACCTCTCGAGGATGATTTCATTCGAGTTTATGCTTCGTGCATGTTTCTCTTCCGGAAAATAAATGCGAATGCAATGCGACACACTGGCAACTGCCAGTATAATTCAATACAGTAGATCGTTCTTTACTAAGGTAAAAAATGATGAATATTTATGGAAATGGAAAGGTAAACAACCAAGTTTACTGTGAGCAAAAATGGCTGTGATGCATTAGAGCAAATCTTCGAATGGAAAAAATACGCAAATATGTAAATAAATAACATTGTGCTTGTGCATAGTTACATAACCGAGACGTTTTAGTACATATGCTTTTAAATGTAAGTCACATTCATATTGAATATCGCTCTTACGTCTAAGCTAAACAAATAAATAAACAAATGCACGTTAAAAGCACTCAGTAAAAATTACGTAACATGAGGAAAGCATATAGCCCATATTCCCTACTCCGTAGTAAATACCGTAAACCGTATGTCAAATTAATTGAGCAAATACACTAACCACTATTCTTAGCATTGCAAAGGTTTATCGCATTACAGTATTCGTATTTTATTTACTTTCCACTCAAAGAGTAATTGAGTAAAAAAAGATGAAACCCTGAGGAAGCAAGAAAGAGATCTGAATTATATGTACCAGTTATTTTCTACTCTAAGAGTATTTCAGAAAAAAACAAATAAAGAACAGCAGGTAAACATATAAATTCCCTTTCACAGAAACGAGAAAAGAAATACTGCAGTGACTTTCACTTTGTTGGGACTTTCTCTTGGGAATAAAAAGTTGATGAGAAAGCAATGGCTTTCTTTTAACTTACTCTTATAGATAAAAGGAAGGCCACTAGTCCACTGGAAATTCCCTTCGGACTCTCGATCATTTGCGCCAATCCAATAGGCCCGAGTTGGATGAAATAATGCACTGTAACACACAAGAGAAAAATATATTAGAAAGGGACTATGAGCTGGTTTCATGGAAGAACAGCAAGGGGATACTGGATACACAACGTTAACAAGCAAATGGATTGCAGGTGAAATCAGTACCGTAAATAAATAATTACAGACCATGGCAGATTAGTGGAACCAAAAGAAACTATAATTGGCTAGCCTTTAATATTTTAAAAAAAATCCGGTTTAAGTACTTTTACAGAGATGCTTTCTTCGGCAAAAGATAAATTCACTACAGGTCGTCCCATAATTATTAAACATTGTATGCGTTTGCGTTTTCCAAATTTTCTTCAATCAAGTAAATAGTACAATTAATTTTCAAGCTTCATCGCAATATTAATCAGTTACCAAAAAAAATCAACCATTTTGTAATAGAGAATTGGAAAACGGGTTGTCAATAAAGATAAAGAATTTATCCAGAATGTAGAGTTCAGGACGATCAGGGCAACAAACACTTCAATGAGTAAATAGTTACTAAAGGTATTTGCCAAATATCCCGGGGGTCAGAGAAAGGATATAATTTTTTCCCTGTCCATGTTTCTATACTTTTGGAATTATATGGAATCTTCTACAGTAAAAGTATTTAATATTTTATTAGTCATTAGTAGATAATTCTATTTCTTACCTTTCAGTGATAATTTTTTGTATTTTTTGTTCTACTATCTCGTTTTTTATGGTAGCTAAGTGTCCACCATAAGCTTGACAGGATTCTTCCGCTCCGAGCCAATCGCTTAATTTTTCTACGAGGCCGACACAACCATAATCTACACTGACCCAGCCACGCTCACAATCCCCGCCCACCACAGGATTTTTGACTGCCTGGTAAGATAACTGAAAATGATCGAAATGTTTGAGCTTGAAGCTAATTTTGACTTTATTTCCGGATGAGCGCCATGCTCTTTTGTAATGTAATTTCTTAGCACCATCGAAGCACCATCGATACTCGGAACCCGAGGATAAATCTACGGCATGAATGAGCAAATGTTGAAAGGACGCTGCGGAGGAAAGTTGACCTTGAAGATCGGAATTGCTCTGACTCTGACTTCCGGTTTCTTCGTTTATGTTGGTGTTATTGCTGTTATTATTTGTGCTGTCGTCACTTTCATCTAAACACTCGAAATGTGTGGTGGGAATGGAATTGTCCAAATTCTCCGAAGAGTCCGACTCACTCCCGTTGAAATAGTTATTGTTACTACTTCCTGTTGCGCCACTTGGACTCACATCAGGAGCTCCGACACTTAATGATAATTGAGTAATCAAAATATTCCCGTATGGAACATGAATCACAATGGAGCACTCGTCGTTTTCATAGTTTTTTGAGTATTTCAGCATTCCGTCTAATTCCGTGAGCACTACTTTCTGACAAGGACTCAAAGAATTTAATTCCATGGCAAATGTTTCCCGAGATTTCACTTGACCAGCAAGACTGATTAATAATAAAATACTGCTAAATTCATTAGAATCTAAGTCTGATGATTCCCCGGCGGGAAATGTCAAAATTTTCTCTTCAGAAGTGTAATCTTCGAACTTTCCACAAAATTTACGTTCGGAGGGGGATACCAGGGGAAATTCGCTGGGAATATCTTTAGTGTTCTCACTATTACCGTGTTGTGGAAGGGCAAAACTAATGTAGCGTCCTTTACAGGCATCTCGGATCCCGTAGATACTTAAATTAGAAATTCGAATTTCAATTCCGAAACCCGGCTTAGGACTTATGAGCACTGTGCAGTTTAAACCTATGTTGTCTGTTTGCGCGTTCCACAGGGAGTTTAATGTCAATTTTGTCTTCTCTTCTACTTTTACGTGGAGGTGACAATCTACGGAATATAAAAATGCATATAGTTTACGTATCTTCAATATAAGTTAAAAAATTAGCCTTAAAATAAAATAGGGTGCTTAAGGCGACTACTTAACTTAATGTTAGAAAATGTCATAATTCCCTGTAATCAATCTATAATCATTATTTTCATTAAAATCAATCATACAGATTAAAATACACATGGAATTTGAAGATAACCATTTTTCATTGTACAAAGAATGTAGGATTACATAGCATACGTACCCTTCAATGTCCTAATATTCATTGCTCACCTGTAAAAAAGTCTATAAAGAATATCTCTTGTCTGTATACTTTCCTGTCAGCATACTTACTTTTCTCTCTTACAGCTTTCCATTTTGTTTTTTTGCAAGAAAATACGCCTACGATACAAAAGTCTGGAAGAAACTGTATGTACCTATGCTAAAATACCTTTTATCTCCCAGATCCTTTATGATCCATATTCCGACCTGGAATATTGGATCTCTATCTCCACAGTATAATAAAGAAAGTGTATGGGGAAAAGCTAGATAAGATAGTAGTAGCTGAGGGAAACGTTCATGGAATTAGATTTAGTTTTATGATTTTACAGACACTGTATTGTCTCTGCTGAAATATGTAAAGAAGTGTATACAATGAGTCATACTGCATTTCAAGTATAAAATAACACGGCAAACGATCCAAATTCATCCTACATCACAGACCATAAACTCCTGGCTTCCTCTCTCACGTCCACAAGCTTCCTTTCTCCAAATGTAGGGAAAACAAATTGCTTTGGTACCTAAGGACCTACAGTTTAATGTACAGTTTCTTTTATTATTTTAGTCATGCAAATCCTTTAATGTTGCTTTCTATAGAGTACAGAAAACTGTTGGGAAAACCCGGATGTTACGAATACCACCAAACAAAACCACACCGACACATCACAACACGCCACATTAAATTACCCGTATTACTTAGCCTCAATTAAAGTTAAATACACATACGTCCTTTGCAATCAATCTGCAATAACGGTAATGTTGCCGTTTAGAAAGGTACACATTTGTAGGGAAACGTGTGTGCAAATATATACATGCAAAATATACCTATAAGGTATGCCAATATGTATATCACTAGTATGGATTGATTACTACTTTCTCCTAACCCTGATTATATACGCAAAGCTTTAAACTGTGTCAAAGGGAAAGTTTATATGCATTTTCCCTTTATCTAATATTAATTTATTGCATACTTATTGCAAACTCTCTGTCATAAAAATTAAATTAATCATGCAATAAAAATCACTGCCATCATAAGATTACCTTTATGAAAAGAAAGCAGACCAACGCATAAAGGTGTGCTAATTGTATTATGCTGTACATTTTGTTTATTATTGCCTAATTACTGATAAAGGGGATAAACAGGAAATAAATTTTATGCCTATATAGTCATTCTTATGCCAATTCTTAGTTTACAGTTTACAACATACAGTACTTAACATTCCAATTGGATTTACCTGGTCGAACTGCAATATTCAGATTTTGCTCGAACACGGAAGAAGTCGCTTCAACTATCGATCTGAAACGTAGTCTGTAATTCACAAACAAATATAGTTTTCATTAATCCTGTCTCATTGTTTGCACACAATAGCTATTGAATTTCACGTCTTGTGTGCAGTACTTTACATTTTATATTGCATGCAATGTATTCTTATTCCATAGAAAATATGTAGCTTATTAATACTATCGTTGTTGCACCAATTGTGATAGCGTTAAGTAAAGTGTAGTTATTTTCTTCAGAACTGCACAATCATTTACTTCTTGTTGCCAGTTATTTATCTAACCCGCTGACTTTCTCCTGACCTTACAAGTCACAATAGCCGATGTACTTATAACACGAGCTTTTCTTTATGCCGTCTGACTTTGCCTTTAATACACCATACACTTACATTGTAGTCTGTATACCTCAATAAACTACAAATCAACTGCGGAGACGTCACTATTAAAGTATTAACATCTCTATACTCCATGATTCAGTATTTATACCATAATGGTATATAAAATTGTATGCCCATTCACATTTGTACTGCACTGTATGGTTAAGAACGAGAAGAAAGCCATTGTCCTCTGTTGATCCACAATAGCAATTGCAATAAGTGGACCGTACAACACGCTAGGGATTCAAAACTAAATTTTATTGCCTTGACATGGGAAGGATGGTGAATGAAGTGAAGTGCAACGTGTGCAGACTCCTTGGAAGGATAAATAGAAAATGTTTGCCTTCACCAAATGCAACCAAGTCAGAATGCAACTGCTTTCCCAGATCACGTACTACGTACAATGCAACGTGCAACAAATGCATTTTTATGGCTATGGGGAGTCGCACAATCTAAACACGGATAAAAGAAAGTGTAGTGTAGCAAATAGTGTAATAACTACAAATATTTAAAGTACCAAATTTATTTTCAATACACATTACAATTTCTGGTCTCGGTTTATAATTGATTTCACGTTAGCAGTAATCACGGCTACATGCAAAAGTCCGATCATTCTGCTTTCACTATTGTAAACTTTCACTACAATGTGATACTGTATAATTTAAAGGTACCTGTAAAGATGACGAAAAATTATTCATTTAACTTTAAATTGTAATTTGAAAATATTTAGAATGCCAATACAAACAAACTTTCTTGTGGTTAAAGCCTGCTTTGGTGAAAGCTCGATGATCGGTTTATTTTGCGTGTCAATCTTTTCCGCCTAGTTGGTGAATGTTTTTTTCGTAGCACGTGTAATGCACAAAAACTCCTATAAGCCGATTTAACATTCGACTTGTTAACAAAATCTACTTTACTGGTATTATTTATTTCTGAAACCTATTAATGATCTTCATGACTCGAGTCACGAATTTTAGTATGTCTGAGCTGTAATTCGTAAATATCCACATGTATGCTAAAAAGGAAAATGCCATTTTCCTTTACAAATTGCAGGTTAATTATTTCCTGTTCATGATTTCATGTCTGGAAGGAAAAAGGCGTGAACTTTCACATTCCCCGAAAGGAAGATAAGATACACCTACACTCTGAAGTTTACTATGTATACCTATACATACTACAGTACAAATATTATGTAACATAGGAAAGAAAGACAATGTTGGCTCAGTTCAGTAACTTGTGCAGGGATATGCAACATAAAGAATTAATTTATAAAGGCAAGTTTCTTTACCTTTGTCGTTTTGATGGTTTAGTGTCAATGTACACAAGCCTTTGTGCTACACTTAATATATCTCCAGTTCGCGTGCTATTATATGATACGATAGGAAATAAAACTACTTTATTAGGTCACTATTTACTATTACCTTCCCGCATGTAATATTTATGTAGGTGGAAGAAGAATGGTACCTAAGTAGTTGCTATTAGTAAATCCCCTACTTGGATAAGTACATACATGTAGTATACTACAATAGTTATATAAATAATACGATAAGTAAGTATCCATTTATCCATTTAGGTTACTCACACCAAACTACAAACCACACGAGAGAGTCTAGTCAAGTCTAGCTAGAAAATTTACTCAAGTTAGTATATCTTAATGACATTGAGGAAATCGATCTATATTTTGACAGCAAATACTGACTTTTGCTACTATTTCGTTTCCAGAGTCCATCTATCGATATTGATTATCCGTAACTGGATTATCACAAGTTCAGTTAGTTCATGTCACCTTTTCTAACGCATTCCCTACTTGCTCTCTCTATTTTTACGATAGTTCATTTTATTCCAGAAGCTTAAGGTATAGTACATAGTATGTACATGCATAACAATATAATTCTAACGACTGGACTGAGGTTGGCCACAAAAAAAACCCTGCATTTTTACGGTTGAGTGAATTACTTATCGGAATTGCGCATTCTGTTACTTAGTGATGTATGTATGACTACTAACTTAAGTTAAATACACCAAAAGTAAGAACTCTCAATATTACTTACGTAACTCAAACATTTTGCCAGAAAAAGTAAATCCAATTTATGCATACATAGTTTATAAATAAGTCACCCACCCAAAAATTCCTCTACTTGTACAGCCACATGAGTAATTGACTTGCATTGCAGTCAATTGGGTTTATGAAACTTTTTTCTGTCAGGCACTCGTTTTCCGCATGTTTTACTTTATTATTCAGCCATAATCGTGATCCATGTCCTGTAGCACCTATTGATTTTAGATAAGTATATACATATCTTGCATGTTCAACTAAATTCGTGGATTAATTCCATCAGAAAGGGCTCTTACATATTTAATTGAGCTAAATTAAAACTTCAGTTTCCAACTGAGTTGTATGTAATAAGAGTTTTTGGGACGAAACGTGATGATTTGCTTCATTATTTACAAGTGAGATGTCCACCAGTGTATGACACACAAAGGTCATCCCTAATAGGTACCTATCCTTGCACCAATTTTCATTAATAAAACAATTTTTCTTGGAATGAGATCATATTGAAGTTTTATGTACATACATACATACAGTGAGCATCACAAACTATGATTAAAACATTGAACACTTTCACCTATTTAAATAAATATATACAGTGGATTGACAAAATGTTGACCGTTTGGGAAATTCTGTGTTTTCTGCTTGCATATTTCAATTCATGTAATAATGTAGGATGGATTGTTTTGCCACTGGAATAAAGCTGTATACAATACAAATAGTACAATGCACTATTGGTGACAGTTTTACATTGTTTTTCTATGTAAAAAGAGAAAATAATTATTACACTAGTATTCACTTTACATACAGTGAGTATTTACGATGCAATGAAAGGATAATGATTGACTATTGCCGAAACTCACTGTATATGGGCACGGATCAGAATTATTATTGAATTTTAGCAAAGACATGTTAGCACTCATGCCCTGGCTTAAATTTTTAGAACCTATAGCTACTGACTGACCTACTATCGCCATAATTAATAAGTGTTTAACTATTCTCATAACATAGTAAATAAGCATAAAATTACTAAGAATGGGATTCAATATTTATTTACCTTTCCAATTACTTTCCAATGATCGAACAATATGGCCTATGGCATAGAAAATAAGTAAATAAGCCATTCTGTAATGGACAAGGTCACAATTCGTTTACCTACTGCTCTGCTACTACCCACACGAGAATGGAATCTTTTAGAGTTCAGTAGGTAAATAGACTTTTCAATTATTCACAATAGCAGACATACGAACGTACCCCTTTCCTTCACTTCACCTTTTACTTTTATATTTCCTAGTATGTAGTTTCTATTCTACCAGCGTAAGAAGGTTAGATACTTTACTACTTTTAGGTACAAGAAGCATTCACGTGAAACATAGCCTCTTGTTTCTAGCCAGTGTTTCTTAGAATACAGAATTTTTACTATTCAGTATATGGCAGCGAGTGCATTGTATACGGACATAAATATTTGGACAGCCATTTCGTAGGAAACATGATTAGGGTAAGTATCATTTAGCTTTCATAAACACACTGTTGTTGTGCACATTCTTTCTATTTAAATAGTTTTTTCTTTCGAGAAGAAGCAAGAAACCCTATGTGACTTTTCTCTGTGTAAATGCCAACTTTAAAAAATTCAGCTTGTACATACAATCTTTGGATGAATTTTTTATAAGATCTGCGCTGTCTCGTCTTACCTCATTCAAACGGATTTAGTCAAAAAATATAAACGACTAGCCTGTTCTGGTCTGGCTTGGGTTTCAGACTGCATTTATTTCCTTTCTTTAGGTTCAGTTTCTGAAGCCCTTACTATACATATATAGGAAGTAGCACATTTCTGTCCTAAGGAGATACACTTTCATCATTCATAAGTACAACACATGGTATAGTATATAAATATGCCATGTCATGTCATAACTTACGATTAGTTTGATATTTATGTTACAGATATGCGTTCCCACAAAGTATTGTCATATTTTACAATAGAGAATATAATAGGTCGATGTAGCGTTTCCGCATACAATTACTTAGTGTGTCACAACCTCGTAACTATAACAAGCTAGACTGCACTGTCTATATACAATGTACACACTAACTATTCAATACGAACTGTCGCATAAAAATAATCTCGAAAATAGATTAAACTTAATTTTTTATATCGCCATAAAATGTCCATCATTTTAATGAATGTAGCCAATAATGTACTATGTATGCATGGAAGAATAAAATGAATGAGTTTAGCTTCAAGTGGTGGATAAATAGGGTACTAAAACTCGAAGCATAAGTTAGCGATGGAAATATCAACAAAAAGTAAACAGTGCTACAGGGAAAATATTTATGTGCATTAACTATCAGTAGTTACTGGATGCAAAGTTTAATAAGTATTTACCTATGTATATGTGCCCCAATTTTGACAAAAGTATACCTTAGTTAGTAATGATATTATGATACTCATAAACTAGCACAGTAACCACAACTTTTGTTTTGTGTTCAAGTTTTATTAGCATTTGCTTATTAAGGTGTAGCTAAACTACCGCTACTTTTACTACTTTCAAATACAGTAATGCTATAAAGTTGTCTTCAACTTGATGTCTTCAACTGACAATGAGAATAAGGTACAAAATTCAATGTGCTACACATTTATCGTGATATTTGTGCCCCATTTGAATAAAGTAGTCCAATCTATAGACTGCAAATAGTTTGTACAGGGCAGCCCACAATAAATTGTAAGAATGCAACTAGCTTGACGAATAAAAGTCTGGGGATTCGAGAAAATCAGGAAAAAGGTGCGCTACAGACGATCCTGTATAAAATTATTTTTCATGGGAATTTCACTAGAATTCGATATCACATTGCTTAACTGACCAATACTACAGACAGATATTTCCACGACAGTAATGTAATGCAACGCACTATTGCACTTTAGATGGTATTGAATGTGGGAGTACCTGGAATGCCGTTTCTTTCGCCATTAAAGATGGTTATTGTATTGTCAGTCGGGGAAAACCTACATTAAGTTGACGTTTTACTACACGAGTCGAAAAGGACCATTAACTGCAAATGTCCTTAATGTTTGCTGTTATACTACCTAGGGACATCACATTTATATTTGTGTCCTTAATTCGGTGGGCACACCCACAAATATTTAAAGCTATTGTAATGCTCTTCTTATGTATCAAAGGCAATTTTGAGCATGCCAGCATACAGTAAGCAGATTTTGTCCGGACAATGTAATACGGATGGAACCGCCAGGCCTAGATACTTAAATAGGTAAGTAACATTTTCAATTTTAATGGGGACAGTATAAATGCGATATACTTCATATTTACACTCTTAACTCATGGACTGCTGGATTATGACATGAAAGGTAACGCCCATATGTACATAAATACGTATTGCAGACATTCTGAGTCTTGAGTATTGAGAATAATTCATTTAAACTATACATTACCATATTTGTGATTGTGACTATGACTATACCTATTGAGAAGATTTGCATTTGGGCAGTCAAATAATTATATCAAATCCTTTGATGATATTTGAATAGTATATTACACAGCATAGGTATGCATTACTGACCATTGCTTTGTGTTCCGTATGAGCTGGTACACGATATATTTATAATTAGCATTCTGTTTATTAATAGTATTGTTCTGTATCAGTACTTCGCCTTAATTAAAGTCTCTCTCTATATGTTGCTAACGAAGTAAATATTAAAGATTTAGCTGAAAGATTAATTCAGTTTTCATCATATCGTAGCAAAAGCCTATACTATTTGTATTTCATGTGTTCTGTGCACAGAGTATCTATTGCAGTTTAACTCGTGTTTATTAGAGGATTATTAGTGCAGTCATTATTATAGTGAACAGTATGCTATTACGTATTGTAGTAATATGGGTCCACTACCACCGGATCTTAAGTATCTTGTAAAATTATTACGCAGAAGTAATTTAATCCTTCAATTCTGACTTTGCCATTCAATGTTATATTTACTAATACCACCTTACACTGTAGGCGTAGGCATTTTACCAATGGGTGGCATATATAAAGCGCATAGTCCTATCTCCATGTAAGTAATAACTTTCCCCACTGTATGTTATGCACATAATTATTACTCTAAATACCTCTATATACAATTATGCATATCCATGATGGGGACACACTGAATATCAGTGAAAATCTGACTGTAATGAAAGTCATCTCTGAAGTTCACTTGGTAAGTGAATCATTACACTAATACATACAAGAACATTTACACGGAGAAAGCTAGGACTATACGCTATATATATGCCACTCTGTAGTATCGTGTCCTAAACTGCATAACACAGTTTGGCATGTTGACCAAATGCATATTTTCTAGATAATATTTCATCTATCAATTTTTAACATTATACATTTAAACTTCCTTAAATATCACGAGATTTGAATAAAAGAAGCGTATTCCAAGAAAAACTTGTGTTTAGTATCATCCTAGTTACTTAATGCAAAACGAATCTGGGATGCAATGTTAAGTAAGTAGTTGGGAAAACACGTATTCTTATGAGCGATTAAATATGAATATTATTAGAACAATAACTAGTACTTAGAAAGTATACCTGAAAAGAAGATTAGTGGGGATGCCCGTAGGCGTCGTTGGAGGAATTAGCGTATTCCCATTGAGATACCAGTGAAATGTAAATAATTTAGAGCTGGACTCTTTGTTAAGTCCAGCCATAGAGTTTTTGGAACAAAATACAACTTGGTCTGCGGACGACGAGCTGGGGAACAACTCCAGAATCTCACGTCTATCTCTTTGGTGACGTCTCTTCAGTCGTACTCTTTCGTCTGACAATCCGTTCAACCAATATTCCAAACTGAATTCATGTCCGGAAGGGATTTCAACTTCAACTGTAACCAAATAAATACATCATATTAGAAACTGTATTACGCCGTTTCAATGGCATAGTAGACTGACAAGCAAAGATTTCGGTTAATATTTTACGTCCGCTAGCTTTCACTCAAGCTTTGACAAGTCCTTTGCTAAAAAGCATAAAGAATATTCTTTCCCAACCTACAAAACTCATCTGTCAAATCCGAAATATGTTACACAACACAACCCTGAGGCTTATTTCATGTTACTAACATAATCCTACATACTGACATGTACAATACTTGTAAAAGAAGGTTCCTACGAAGTTGCATATAACTATGTACTTGTGTTAACCCCAGACTTATAATTGTACTGCACAATTAGTGTTAATGCAAAATGAAATTATATTACTGTAAATATATTTATTAATACAGAGCTTAGTCTAATAAAAGGAGATTTCACTCTCCACTGCCAAAATATTTTTACTTGCTTCACTCAATTCGTAACAATACTATATTGGTATCAATACACGGTGACGATGTTGCATGCTTATTATTGAATTTGGTAACAATTGACATTAACAAAACAATAGAAGCGGAATACAGAAATGTTTATTTAAGTATATGGTAGACAAAAATACACATCCCAGGAGTGAACATATACAGAGGGAGAGGGATTTATACAATAGTATAGGGGCTTTCGTTAAAATCGAATGCTTAAATGGAGAAAGCAAGGTGAAAGCACGTATTCATCATTTAATGCCGAATTTTATCTTTTTATTTTCTTGGATGTTTAAATATAAATACTGATTAAATCATTGTTTTTACCATTACGCAGAAACACGGCTGCTATAAATAGGGGAGACTAGGAATATACAACTATTATATGGAAGGTGAAGGTACCTCATAATATCTATGTACCAAAACCAAAGGAGTTTGAATAAGATTTCTGCAGTATAGGATAACAAATTCATTGATTATTAAAGCAGAAAAGGAAGTAAGATCAACTTAAAGATATCATGTCACTTTATATTTTCTTACTTATCAAGACAGCAAAACAAACGCAGTGTCATGTCAATCAAGAATTTACATGGAAAAGCGATTACCAAATATTTTATGCTGCCTGCCTTGTGGTTCGCTGCTAACAATTATTTATAGAATTTGGTAGTCGAAATAACTGCTTATTATTAGGTATTTGACTATACTGTCTACTGTCAACCGGTAAAGGGACCTTGCATCGAAATCAAGAAATAATCGTAGTTGTAGTGGAGAAGAATAAAATTTAACTACAACACAATACACAGCAGCGGCCTTGAAGAATTATTCAACCTTTAGGGTGACTTGGAAATTGTTCCTATATTGAGAAATTTTCTTGACTAACTTAACGAATCGGAATGTTAAAAATGCTCAGACGCATGATGAATGTATTTATGTACAGAAAGAGAAAGCATATGATTTCAAATTTTATTAAAAACATTGTAATTATTCATACGTACTTATTTGTACTTATATGTTCATGCTTCATAGATATTGGTACAATTAAAAGTATAAACTTTTTTGTCGGGTCAGAAGTCTCAAATACACGTAACGTATATGTATATCATTTATGCCTAAGCCCCATAGTTGTATATGTAACAGAGCTTCCTATATAAATATGATACATAAATGTTTATTGTGCATTGTGTCAAAGGTTTTATCGTCACAGTAAAAATGTATATCTGCTTATCATGCACATAGTAATAGCAGATTAGCAAATTAATTCGTGACCTTTAGTTTTTGCACAAATAAAAATGTATCTGCTGCTTATAAGCATCGCCATTAGTCAACATGAATAACTCATAATGTGGTTACTGAAGAGCATTATAATAATCTTATGACTTTCTAAAAATAAATGGATGCAATAGCTAATACTATTCATTGTAGCTGCAAAACTAAATGGCGGAAGAGAAAGTAAGTAAGAGAAAACTATGTGAAAGTCGGTTTAAGGTACCTATTGTGTGTACAATAAGTATGTGTGCAATATGATATGTCCTCCTGCTGCCTGTCGTTGGTATTGAGCCGTTTCACTGACCTTACAACATACTTTTAGCAGCACGAAACCACCAAACTAAATCCTTATCTGATGTCGAAAAATGATGTTCTCGTTGTGAAGCAAATACACGTGCCACATTTAGTTAAACACATATCATAGCATTTCACTCCAATTACCATTTTACTATAGTATCACTATCATTGTTAAAAGCCACTATAGTAATACTTGAAAATATGCCTGCATGTAACCTCCTTAAGGCACTTAACGAACTAACAAATAATGTTCACAATTACGTACTATTTCGAATTTTTTATATTCTATGAATGATCTTTTAATAATTGCTAAATTACATCGGAACAGAGTTGTGTGAAACTGAATGATATTATAGGACATAAATTCCTTACTATAACAAAAGCTACAGTTAATGTTTTAATGGCTCACGTACTTTGAAAAATATTTTTAAGCACAGAAAGGCTATTTTTTATGCTTCTTAATAAAGGTCGAAAAAATGCGGTCACTTATATATTTGTGCAAAAGGAATTGCACATTGCGTATGAACATTTATGACAATACTACTGCATGCATATTTTTAAACTGCATTAGAAAGAATCCTAACTGTCAATCCCTTGAGCTTATTATTCGTCATTCATTCTAGTCCGACCCACTCTACTAAAATCATATATCCTTGTCGTATTCGTAGCTATATTCTTCGCTTTTACATTACTCTGCAATTTTTACCGCGTTTTAGAGATCAATAAGTAATCTTAGCATTCGACAAGAAGCTTAACTTGTCATACGACATTTACAGATATTACAGACATCCAATGCTCAGTTTTTTTCGCACGTTTCTGCAAAATATTAAACTTGCATATTTAATGACACCCCTTTGCAGTTATATAGAGTATGTAAACTATCGACCTACTCTCTGTTGTACTAAATGCGTGTGGTATTTTAATATTAACCATAAAAAGTTTAGCATACATAATTAAGTACTCAATAGGGAATTAGGGATTCGAATTCATCACAAAATACGCTAGGAACACTTACAGTAAAACCGCTAGGAAATGTGCTGCACTATTATTCTTTAGGTGAGAATGAACCAACTTTCTCCAATTATTACGATTTTACCTGAAAAATTAATCTACATATTGAGGTGCACATTTAGTAATACTAAAATAAAGAACACAAAATTAAATCAATCTCGAAAGATACAGAAATGTGAATAATGAGTGTGCACCATATGAGTGAACAATGGAATTCGTCAACAACAGTTCTCAACAACAATACCGTCGTCGTCAGTAGTCAGTGCCGTGTCTACTATCTAGACTAGCGTACTGTACTAGCTAGAAAATGGTATCCACAAAGATATCATTTCTCCGTCTTATTGTAATAATTTCTCTTTCCAAATAAAGATTCATTGTGTTGCAACTTGCCATTTTATCCTACATTATTGTAATACTAGTCTGCTTTTACGCTTTGTGTGCATTGAACTCTATATTTTCCTCAAAACTACCAGATTCATGTGCTAGTATACATACTATAGACATATTTGTGTCTTAAAGTTATACATGAACGAATTACATTTATGAATTCCTGTAATATCTGTAGCATGGGTGATACATAAAAAGTTGAACAGTGCAAACTTTATTGATATGGAAATATTGCACTTGTTTTGCATAAAAATACTTACGATTATAGACTATACACCTCAAGTTAACGAAAGATACAACCCTGATTTAGGTTAGTTTTATCTTCACTATAATTGTACCGTGTAAATATGCATGTTTGCTATATCTAACCCGGGTTGATGAAAGCCCTGTATTAAAAAACAGGTTAAAGAAATGTCAAAGTTTTACTTGCGGAATATATTTATTTAGCAATAGCAACAGAAGTGCTAGTAAGCCAAGTCAGTGGGCAATTTTTTAATTTAGTATAAGAAGCATAATTTTACGAGGAAAACATGAAAATATCCCAACTGACAAGCTTTCAATTTAAGTTAGTATGTACTTCCAGGGTATCTTTAGGTAGAAAAAATAGCAAAATATGCAAACCTATGCATAAATATGCTAAATTGTTAAAGGAAGATGCACAATAGGAAGCCAAGTTGATTAACCAGTTTAGAAATGGGGAGTGACGGTGATGGTAGTTGTGTAGTGCTCTCTAGAAGAAGAGAGAAATTTTTTCTTCCTTTCCAGCTTTCTTTCTCTGGAGAAAAAAGTTTTAGAAAAGGTTCTTAGTCGCACTGTTTCCTTCCACAATAGACTGACTGGCTGACTACCTGAGAGTACTATTAGTTCTTACAAACTTGACTCGGAATCTAGGATTTACATCACATCACATCAGTCAGGTTCTTCTCCACAGTATTATATCAGTACGATACAATTCTGTGAGATGTCTTGTCTTTCTATTTCATTTCTGTGAATATCCATCCAAATATCAAGTAGAAGACATTATTTCCTACAGCCTACAAACTACAAGACAAGAAGCTCAATACTAGTCTCGAATTTGTCCTACATATTCAAAGTGTTCTTTTTCGCTTTGTTGTCAATTGTACTATATATAGTACTGTATTCTTTTGCTGTGTCTAACAATAAGGACATACATCACTGCCAAATACAACTATGTATTACATAGCGAAAGAACTGTTAGTATTTTAGTATTCCCATTCCCTGTACTACTTTGTGAGGAGAAAAGTGTGTAAAGATGGTATTAGCAACTATAACTATGTTTACTAGTGCCTGCTGTACTGTATTGTAGTCACTCAAACGTACTCGAGTCAACTAACGGTTTTGCTTTGACTGCCGTCATATACAAATGAGACACGCGGTCCTGTCCTGTCCTGAATAGTTGACATCTATTCGGAGTACTTATGTATGGCAAATTCTCATGAAATATGTTATAATTCAAGACAAGACAAAACGATACAATTTTCTCTTAGTCGTATCTGTATTCATATGAAAAGATGCGTGCAACCGTAATACTCATTATAACGCTACGCTACATAATGATGGTGAATAAGGTTCATTCAAAACATTTCAAACAAAAGCAAAGAGGACTGGATTCACTGGATACAAAGTAAGTGCAGTAATATACTGAACTATATATGAACACCTAGATATGTTCTAGTCTGGATAGTAAGTATGCAGAAAGGCACTACATGTGTGTGTATAGGTATGTAAGTAGAAGAAGACATGCATATTAAAGTGAATGGCAGAAGGAGAAAATACTACAAAACGATGGGACGAAGAGGAAAGCAACTCAACTGTCAGCCGCCCATTAAATAAATGATAAGTGCCCAGTACAAGAGAAAAATCAATGAAAAGTTGAATTGCTCTACTATTGTATATGCAAACTACCATATAACGTGGCAATGTGGTACAATACTACATAATTGTATTTACCTGACTGCTTTACTAGGTAGGTATTAGGTATGCTATTTAGGAAATATGCATAGGTATGTGTAAAACAGGACATCACTTTACTTGGTTTCTACGTTCTGCATATATCCGTTCGTCTCACGGCACGCGTAGTTTCTTTGCATTACAGTAAGAAAAGGGGAAATAACCTTATTTTGCTTTCTTCGACGGATTCATTGCATAAACCCATTAAAACATGTGTACAAAATTAAAGAATACAATAATATTCAAGCCATGTCCAAATGTGCACCTAATCAGACTAAAAAAGTAGGCAATAATGAAAAGTGAATAATTAACATGATTATTGACCTCCCTTGTATACTGCATGGCTGTCTTGCATAAAAACTGTTTCAATTGACAATTAAGGACACACCGTTTCCGTATTTCGAAATGTGTTTTTATTCTTCGTTAGTTTCTACCATATTATTACACATACCAACCTACTACAAGAATTTATGTATTAGTATACATTTGTCATCCTACATAAGAAAATGTAATCAATTACTGCAAATAATTAAGGGTACAATTAATTTTTTAATTAAGTCTTTAGTAGGTACCTTGAACTTTCACTACATATGTGAAGTACGTAGTTGGTCGAGGTAACATTTTATGTAGTACCACAGATGCAAAATAAAAATGCCTATACTTTAATGAGATGAGTAAAATTACCTTGATAAACGATGGTGGGCACAATCCCTTCAGTCACTTGAAACAAATGGTGCGACACAGAGATTAAGTCTTTCTCTTCATATGAAACAAGTTTCCCGTCCTTTCCGTCTAATAATGATAATGTCACCAAACTACAACTGGAGGTTGCATTCAGGTCATTGCCACCACTACTGGAAGAGGATGGTGAGCCAGTCCCGTAAGCTGAAGGAGATGAATCGAATGTAATGACACTGCCTCCAGGCGAACTTCCTAAAGATCTTGAACCAATTGTTGGTAGGAGGACCGCAGTAATTATAAATATGAACGTTCTACTCGGTAGACTTTCTTTCAAATGCATTTTAGCAATTCCCTTTTTTATTATTGTGTCATATATGTAGTACTCGTATTTGTTGAAATTTTCTTGAATTTGGGCATATTTTTAGAAATATTTATCTTTGCTAACTTACACTATTAACTATTTAGCTACATAATTTATACATAGTTACAAAATATTTAATTACAGTTAAATAATTCTACATTAGAGAAGTGAAAGTAGCCAATTTTTACTCTTCCGCTCCATGAATAAGTAGATGGCTATGGGTTGTAGGTCTAGTATGACATATAAAGTAAGTGTCTTGTCTTGTCTTTGTTGAAGGGCAGTATGATTTTGACTGATAAAGCACATTCAGCACAAACACAGATATTTAGCTAAGACTAAGACTAAGCAACTAATGAAAGATGTACAAAATGTACATACTGGCTATCTAAAGCTAGAATGTAGTGTGATGTGTGTGATGTGAACGCTCAGAAGAACTGAGACAGACTGAGTAAAAGGAAACATTGAGAATACATCGAAAGGATAGGGAAAGCAAAGAAGTTCGGGTAGAGTTGAAGTTAAAGTTGAGTTGTATGTACTTTGTATTGCATATGCCTTTGTCAAAGCTTTGAATCGCATGGCTGGGTTGGTTGGCATGAGGCATTCATGATACAAACCGAATATCAGACCATAACCCATGGCTCTCTTTCGCCAAACAAAACGAAGGCAAGCCAACTCTATCCAAGCCAAACTAAACCAAGCTTTCTACAGTTTGGAAATTGAAAAGAAGGCAGTAGGATGCCTTCCTTTTCTCTGTTGGCCAAAACCTGGCCTGTCTTGCTTTCTCTTCTGTCCTTTTCTGCATAATATTACTTGAAAGAAAGACTGAGTGAAGTTAACTAATACTCGTGCCATGTATGTCAGTCTGTCTAAAGCATTTCTATTAGAATTCGACTGACGATGAGAGGAGTATTCCAATATATGTAACACAAACTTAAATGCATAAAATATACTGCGTGAGTACGTACATTATGTCATGCAACTAGATACCTGCCCAAAACTTCATATTGGAATTCTAACTTAACTGCAGGTAATAAGTATACATAGACACATTTATATAACTCAATGCACGCAGTGCAGTGTGGCTTTTTCTTGTATCGCTCCGTTCTAAGTACACGACTCATTGGGAAAACTAACTGGAATGAGCATCTAACTTGCGTTATACACTAACCTGGGTACTCATGTACTCATAAACTAAACGCGTATTTTATTAGAGCTCAACCACAGCTTCGTTTGGTTTGTGGTTAAACTTTTGCATGCTAGAGAAGAGCGTAAAGGGTAGTAACGTAAAAACTTTTCCTAAATACAACTAATTTATTCATGTAAATACTCAATACCTACATATTACTAACCTACCATTAAGAATGGTGTGTTCTCTTCCCCAAGATTTTTCTTGTTTATTAAGCACAAATAGATTTAGTTATTTGGAAAACATCACTTCCATTTTTGTCCAATTGAAACCAGATTAACTATAGAATTAAACATTTAACCTAAATGATAAAGCAACTACATCTGTATGCTACTCAAATATACGTGTATATAGTTTTATCCTGAAAATATGACGAGATGTCATCTGAAAAAAGCAATAAAATCTGGGGAAACTTTCCCATGAAGAAATTGCCATTATGGCTACTTACAGTCTAAAATAGTTTAAAACCACTTAGGCAAAGTAACCTCTTAGTTGTGTACGTGTATAGTAAACAATCGTAAGGTCCTGATACTCATTATGATCACTAATGTCACTTGCAGTGGTTTACTTTAAGTTTTCAGAAGCTCAATCTACACACTATTACTTTGTATTGAAAAACTTGTCACATTATATTATAACTATAAAAATGCTATATATCACATTAGGAACCGGCAAAATGAAATCGGCTTGTAAACAGACAGAAACAGGCAGACTGAACAAATTCGCCAGTTGAATGTATGCAGAAGGTAGGTGTTGACAAAGGTATACAATAGTTGAAATGGCAGGGAAATTACAAAACTATTGAAAAACAAAATTAGAAAAAGGCTAATGAGGTAGACAACGTGATGAATATTTGTCAACCCACTATCTGTAACTTTCCACGAACATAAAAAAATTCTCTGCCAAACCTCGACGAGTTACATGCCAGTTACTAATACGCACCCATAAATGCTTGCGTTAAAATTGTATGGATATAGGACTGCCATATCATCCATTTCTGTACCTATTAATTTATTGTTCAGCAGCTTTCATTACTGTTCTTATTGTACGTACAAAAAGTATTTTTGAAACCAATTACAGGTGTGAGCACCTGTCACATTCACATTTTATTAATGTTCGTCGGATTTCTATTATGTATGGATTAGTAAAAAAAGTATAGCAGTCCAATACTAATATTATGGGAACTTTCATTGTAATTTTTGACTGTTAACATGCACTACTGAAACTTGGTAATGGTTGACAATGAATACCTATTTAACACTTCATTACAGCTGGTCAAAACCAATCAACCTATCACTCTGATGCTGTGTTATGTAAGTATACAGAGATATACAAATACATGGTTACAAGGTGAAAACACGCTTTCTCCTACAAAGGAGCTTATTTATTTTCATATAAGTAAGAGTATTATTATTACGTTCGGATGTGACCAATGCAAAAGCCCAATAATGCATTTGTAAGAATCTGCCGAAGAAGCATGCAAATTGTTTTCTGGAATTTGTATTTGAGCCGATCTGTATATTTTCATTATGTAAAAATACTTTGAACATAACAAAAAAATGTGATGTGAATGAGAGAATCAATTTCAAAAACAACAATGGCGAATCGAAACCCAATTACAATTTCATAATGCAGCTTTCATTTGTCAATGGTATCCATCACTTTTCCAAAGTGTCATGTTTCTTGGTGAAATGAAATGAACAGTTGTTAACACAGCTCATTCTCCAATAACACTTTCACCAGCAATCACTTTACCCATTTTCCTCAATACCTTTTAGTATTTGCTATTATGGCTTTAAGACGAATAGTAAATAAATTAACTTGGTCAAATGCATTCGTAGATTCCCTGGGAACTACCAAAATTCAGCCTGCCATTACGGTATCTTCGGATTTTAAGCCAAAAATATCGATATTAGAAGAAAGATCGAATATAGAAGCAAGAATTGCCACAACTGAAGAGAGGATTGAGGAAAGTGAAAGCCTTCGTTGCTTATGGCCTTTCTTTTTCTTTACTAGATTTCTTGGAATGTGCTCCATAAGTAAAGAAAGGGGTGAAATTGTCATCAAAAAGAGAAATCCATATTGGGCATTTACAGCAATTGTCCTCCTAGCGCAGGTTACCATGATGGTGACTGTGGTTAGAAGTTTTATAAGTGAGTATAAAGCTAAGGATTCCCAATCCAACGATTTGGTTTTGGTAAAGAAATTCAACGATGTCATTTACTACGCTCATAGTTTTGGCAATTGCTTCTTCATGATTTGCAGAATTGATAAATTACCTATATTTTTAAATGCATGCAAGAACATAGAGAAGATGTTGCAAAAATATCAACAGGAAAACGATAGGTTGGTGAGGCATGCAATGTACGCATTTTCGTTATTCATTGTAGTACAACTGCTTGGAAATGTGCTGTACTATTATTCTTTAGGTGAGAATGTACCAAATTTCTCCAATATTACGATTTTACCCGAAAAATTAAACGTGAGCAATTTTTATAGCCATTAAGGGCAACGCAACATCAATAGTAGACTTCTTCGAAGATTTTGATTACGAACCTGAAGGTACTCGTGGACGTCTTTATTGGGGAATACTGCTTTGCCTAGCTGAATTTTATTGCGACTTGGGATGGACCTTTGGCGACATTTTGCTAACAATACTTTCTATCATTTTAACACGATACTTTATACGCCTTAATAAAGTCATAAGCCAAAGAGGACAAATGAAAACAGAATTCCTAGACGAAGTTCGGTCGGATCATCGGGAAATTACTCAGTTGGTCGAAGCAAGTGTTTCTTGAATATAAACAGTTATCCATGCCAATAATTTAAAATGCTGACCATTTTAACATTGGAACTGCTACTTTTTGTATAGCTTTGCAACACAATATTTTCTCCTCTCTTTCTCCTAAATTACGTTGGTAATATTGGGTACCTCTTAGCACGACTTTACGTTGGCGTGTATGAAGATTTTAAAGGCTCAACGTCGTTTTGGGTGAAAGCTGAGGGGGCATATGCGTTTGGTTATCAAATTATGAAGATAATGTTTCCGACTTGGGTAGCTGCCGCCTTAAATGAAGAGGTAATCAAGCAAACGTGAATCTAACTGGCAAATACTATGTATATGACTAATAATAATTAACTTTAGGGCTTTGCTGCATTGAATTTCGTCCATAGTTGGCCTTCTTTTGTTGAAAGCGAAAAACCTGGAAGTAACTTCAGGGTGCTTGTGGTAAGTAATTCACATTGGATATGTAAAGTACAGTGGAACACCATTAACAGTTTTTTTCTAGAAAATATATTGCCAAGAAGTTTGTCTACTGAGCACGGTATGTTTGCTTTCCTTTTTATCATAGAAACACCACTAAAAACTTTCACAACTTTTTACTTTTATTTTGAGAGCATTACTAATGCGCTATGTGAATTTTTTAAAGACTAAAGTCAGAAATACTTTCACCAATGTCTTTCACTTTTAGGTGAAAGTTTTAGTGATGATCCTAATGGAAAGGAACTGAAACTTCCTCTGCACTTTTCTAAGTATCAAATACTACCTTTTGTGTAACAATTTGGCATATATTTTGATCTGTTACTAATTTGTTATTTAGATTGGAAGATTTGTCTCTCACTTAGTTAACAACCCAATAGGAATATCTGGATGCGGCTACTTTCTCATTACAAAAAAGTTTCTTGTTGCCTTGATAAGTGCTTTGGTGACTTACGAAGTTGTCATTTTGCAATTTCAGCAAAGTGGGATTAAGTAAAATTATGTGTTTTGATGTCGTAAATTAAGAGCTACATTTTTATTAGTTGTAGTAGACTTATTTAATGTGTGTTTCTGTAATGTGCATTGAGTTTTTACTGTTTAGAACAAGGATATAATAAAGATATGTAATAACTTGCAAAGAGCTAACATTAAACTGTATAAAAGAAAATACAAAAAATATTTCCTTTACATCAAAATATTATTTTAAAGGTTAAAGACTGTCATTTGGTATACATATCAAATTCGGCCATTATTGGGTTTCCACCGGCTCACCACCACTCGCACTCTCCTGTTTAACTCGAGAGATAGCAATATAACTCATTCTAGTTAGAGCGTCTGACCAACCAACAGGTCCTAGTTCACAATCAGCACAAATCAAATATTTAACGTTATCAACAGGTTTGGAGAAGCCAACATTTTCGAATTTGAATATGTCATCTACACGAAACCAGTCTGTGGTTGTTTCCGTTTCTACTGTTTGTGAGTCTTTAATTTGAGTCATCTTTGGCAAATCCTTAAAGAGGACAAATTATACATATTAAAATTAGTACAATAAAAATAGTGCATAATATGTACGGATTTTATTTTTTATGCTTTTAGTTTAGATAAAATGGACATACTTTGCTTTCTTGAGTAAAAACTCCAATGTTTGGGTTCAAAATTTTTGAAGAACAATTTTTGCAGTGTAAAGCTAATTTGTTAACTCCATTCTCCACATTATCGTTGGCATTCGCAATCTCTCCGTCTTTTTTGTCCATTTCAATTAGGGTAGGGGATCTGGCAGGTAACTGAAAAACAAAAATACCATCACCAATCAGCATTACTAGCATACCAATGACGCAAGTTATTGATTAATTACTTACTACAGACAGTTGATATGTCAGTGTCATGTCACAGGTCATGTACCTGCTGCTGGTCACCCACGACCCACTCCCCAAATGTGGATAAACCATATATTATACAGGAAATATCATAGGTAACAACTAATCAATTTGATTACGTACGTACGTTTGATTCTAATCCCCATAAATGGGGGCTACTGCTACATTTACAGTCATATATCAGAGGCCATAAAATTTAATTTAATGAAGATTAGAACTAACTTTAATAAATTAGCTATAAAATAAATGATATGGAAAATAGATTAGTTGTTAGTAATTAGTAACTCACCGTAGCCGCAAGTAAAGTTATTGTATGTTATGTTCTAGTGAACCAAAAATAATATTTCAAAACTTTGCTCCTAATGTAATTAATTAATAAGTGTGCTAATAAATAATTAGGGTTTTGCCAAATGGCCACACGTGTGGCCGATGAGGGGGAATTTATGGCATAATAGATGATTTCCTCAATCCCTCACTTTGCTACCTGTCCCGTGTATTTATTCTCTATTGTAACACAGGAGAGGTAGCAAAGTGAGGGATTGGGGAAACCATCTATTCGAACTTTTCTCCATCTTCAACACAAATACAATGCATTGAAGATGGAGAAAAGTTTGAATTATGCCATAAATTCCCCCTCATAGGCCACACGTGTGGCCATTTGGCAAAACCCTAATTCTGCTAATATTTTTAGCTAATATTGCCGATTATTGCACAAGAGAACGGCAAAAATAAGAATGTATTTTAAAAACGCGGCTTACCATTTCTGCTAATTAATGTACCTTACAAAAGCGCCAAAAACAAACTTGTCAACATAAGCCAGGAAACAAAACATGTTCCAGATTCCAGATTCAGACTGATTGATTCCAGGATTTCAAGTTGTATTAAATAATTTCGTAATTTGTTGTTAGACGTTTTTTGTTTACGTCATTAATACAAAGTGGTCTTCTGTCATATATACTCCCACGCCACAAATATCCACGGATCCCTAATAAAGTGTTGGCGATATGAGTTCTGGATTTATTACCGAAGCCGAAATCGAAGAAAAGCGTTTATTACGTCAACAGGAATGGGAAAAAGTTCGTCAACCAGAGGATCCGGAAGGTTAGCTCGTATTGTATTATGATGTGTATAATGTCAATGTCATGTCATAAGCATAGTTGTTCAAGAATCATTAAACCTACATATAATTTATTATAAATGTATCTCAATTTTTGTTTTTTATACTGATTATGATGACCTTAATTCAAATTCAAATTATAAAATTTTAAGTATTTGAATGTGTTTTATTTCAGAGGCACCTCCTGAAGAACCAATTGATCATCGGTCATTGTATGATAGACTTAAAGAACAGAAAGATAAGAAACAAGAAGAATTCGAAGAGGCTCATAAGCTAAGTAAGCCATTTATGTACAGATACACAATAATGTATCAATTTATGTTGTAGAGTAGACTAGAACAAACCTGCTGATCTACAATAATGTAATTTCAATCTCACTTTTCCAAAATTAAAGAGTAATTAGGCTAGACCCTAATCTATTTGTGATTCTTTCCTAATTTAGAAAACTTAGTCAAAGTTTTGGACGATGACGAAGTTGATTTTTTGGACTACGTTGATAGACAAAGAATGGAGGACGATCGTCGGAAAAGAATTGAAGAAGCAAAAGAGCTGTCAGAATTTCGAAGTCAGGTGGCTATTCTGAGGGAGCAGGAATTGGAAAAACATATAAAACAAGAAATAGGTCTACCAGAGGTATCAAAGCAACCCGCTAACAAAAATGTCGAAAAACCGTTATCAATAGGGTCGAAAAGGACTTCGCAAACAAGTTTATTGGCTGGTGTCGTTAAGAAAAGGACCCCATCGGCAAGTGAGGGTGAAAAGTCGTCAAAAATTCCTAAACTAGGTTAGCAATTTCTGGTGTAATTGATTCAGCATTATTGTTTCGGAATTATCTGCTCTGCATAATCTATAAAATACGACTAGGGTTTCTAAAGATTATTTTGTTTACGTATTAGATGAAAATATAGCACAAGATGCACAATCTTCAAGCTCATCCTCGTCCAGCAGTAATAAAGATGTTATCGCAAGCGTTCCATATAAAGGAAACTTAGTCTGTATTGGTGTACTCCCAGGGTTGGCTTCCTACTCAAATTCTAGCGATGATGAGGATAAGTCCGATAGTGATCATGATTCTTCAGACTCTGACAATGATGAAATGGCCCAGGTCAAAGATCTTTGCGGTCGCAGAATTATGTTGGAGGATATAAATACAAAAAAGGAGACTAAATAGCTTTGTAAATAAAATGTACTACTACTTCAAAGGTAATTGTTATGTATCACAGTGTAATTTTATTTATTAGCAGTATAGTATAGCAGTTAACCAATTATTATATGATCAGAAAATTTTTATCCTTTATACTGAACATAACATAAACCTAATCCTAATCTAACAAAAATACCAATGTTTCTGCATAATTATTTGTAAATATGTAAATATATTAACTATTTGTATGTGACACCATAATAATATTAGTGTATTACCTACACGTAAATTGGGTATAGATATATAGAATTTATAGAATACTGGATGAGAGCAATAAACAATTAATGGTTCTTACTTTATGATCGATCGACAGTTTATTTAGAAAATTTCGGAGGGAGGAATTTCGTCTAATTGCCCATTTTTCCAATATTCAGGCACCTGTATCTGTGTTACATCAATTTGTTTCTCATTTACTCCTATTTGAAACAATTTGCTAGCCAGTTGATAAAACTTGACAACCTCAGATAGGGAACAACCGTCCGATGCAAACATAATAATGGACACGAAAGGAACATTATGAGTACCACAAGCTTCGAAAAGACATTTCGTAATTCCTCCTCCAGGAATGTATGATATGTCGCTGCCTGATGTTTTTAATAAGTTGTGAGCCGCTGGAGCAGGAAACTGGCGGCTCTCCAGTCGATTACAGCTACTTCTGTAATGTAATCAAGTAAAATGAAGCCAATTAGTTGCTGCTATTATTTTTCAGGGATCACACAGGGGAAAATACATAGGCATCTATGTACTGTATGCAGCCTACTTAGGTACAATTATATTTTAATTACCTGGACAAAAGCTCTGTTACTTGATCCGGGACAGTTCCGGTAGCCAAATAACGAAAAGGTGACCCAGTAAGCTGACAATCTATGCGCTCTGATGCAAATGTTGAGCTCAAACACAAAACTTGATTAAAATTCTGCTTTTCAATCCACTCCACGAGAAAGTTAACAAAGTCTGTTCTTTCTTTCTACATTGCGTAAAAATAATTTCATTAAACATTAGCTGAATTGTATAGTATAAACTCAACGTGTACAATTACAATAGGTGTACTTGTATGGTAAAAATTGCCAATAAAAATATACTTACGGCCAATACAGGAGAATGAAATTGTATTATAACAAGCTTTTGCTCTGGCTGATAGTAAACTGGAATTAAAAATACAAAACATCAATTAAAACAATTTTTGGAAGCCAAGTACAAATAGTGGTATCAGCAAATTAGTAAAAGCGTACTTTCACAGGGAGTAGTGAGATCCGTTGTTCCGTCCAAATTCATATCTGTCCCGATGACAGGTTCTAAAGCAGGGTGGAAAACTCTTCCAATTTTCTGAGGTTGCGGTTTGACATTCTCCATAAGAATATCGACAGCTAATTGACCTACGTTCCCGACTGAAACAGAGGGCTGAAAATATTTTAAAAAGTATGTATAAATGTTGAATGTACTATAAAAACATTCTAGTTATAGCTTAAATATTCAACATCATATTCAAACTATTTAAAGCATAATAAATATCTTTAATAAACAATAAATTAGAATACCAGAACGAGATTATGTCCCTTAAAGACATTTTCCTTTAGATCTTTGGTCCACTTGAACATATCTGCAAAGACTATCAGCAACTGTAAAGTGATAAAACTAATTAATCTGTAATTTTAAATATTTCAGCTTTTGGATTGGATTTAGATGACACTGCAAAATATGCGGCTTTTATTTCTGCTTTTGCTTTCCGCTCTATTCTACGATGACTTCAAGCGAACATCTCCCTGTAAAAAAAGTTGTAAATGTACGCAGAATTTAGATCATGAACTTGCACACTTGAACATTTCCAGTATAATACATCAAACTATGAATATGAATGCAAACAGTTTTAGTAATTAGTAATTACCACGATATTTAAGTAATACCTCTATATATATAAGACTCATCTAGTATGTTTTTTATGGATACCTGAAACTACGTTAATGATTAGTTTGCTACTAATAATCAATAATTAATCATGTTTTAAATTGATTAAATAAGTAATTATTGATCTTTAATTGAGTATTTGTAATAAATTAACCATTAATATCGGGTTTCTTATGGTATTTCACCAAAGTTATGGGATAGTAAGTATTTTTATGGGCGGTAAATATGGCTTTTAGAAATTTTTTTAGCATAATAAATAAAGTTATGGTAAAATAAGTCAAAAAGTTAGACAAAGTGAGTTTTTTATAGTACCATTAAATATACACCATTAATAAATACATTTACATGTAATTACATGGACATGTACATAAATAATAATAATATGATTGAACTACCCAATTTGCATGATATTTTTATTTATCAATACCTTTAGTTATATAACTATTTCAATAACTACCTCAATCGCAACCGCAATGTTACACATACTATAGAGAAATTATGGAGAAAGGATTTGTGAAAGTTTTAAATAGTGGTTTTACAAGATAAGCAAACTACTCGATGATTTAAGTGACACACCATTTACACATACATACACCACTATGTATATGTATGTATATTTACTTGCTTCCATATATTATAGGGAAAGAGACCGCTGCACTGCAGAACATCATTAATATTGCTTACAATTAGTCGCATAAAATAAGTGTTATAGTCATATTCACTATAAAAAGCAAAATGTTCAAAAGAAAATCACTTCTTACAAACTCATCTATGATATACATTCTAAGTTCTCTACAGGATTGTATGCATTTCCTATGCCGTAAGCTTTGTTTGCTTAAATTGCGTTTCCAATTGCTCAAAAATACACGTGAAAGCGGAGTGAGATCTGAAAATGGAGCGCTGACAAACATTAGACAAATAATACCGAAAATACTTAAAAATGGAAATGAAGCATATGCCATTAAACTGACAGCATTAAACAACTTAATTGTGCAATAAAGACAAATGATCATAAAGCTGACGATGAATGCAACATAAGGTCCATGAATTGCATTGCTGAATAGATTGTTCTGATAACCAGAAATTAACTGTAGACTTCGGTAAACTTGAGTTAGCTTGGCAGGGGCTCGTCTGTACTTATCAAAGAATTGTTGCGTACTGAAACCCAAAATAATTGACCGGTTAGCTAACATGCACTTTATTCGTTTATTATGGTATCTTGGATATCCATAGCCTTAAGATCAATATTTATTTATAGATTCTGAACCCAAATAAGCTAAAGTGTGGCCTTTCAATTAAGGTATCTGCATTTAGCCTGTAAATCGACTTTCTCTTTTCATACATAAAAACTTTCACGAGTTATTATTACTCTTCATAATTAGCGTTGTATGTAATGTACAATTCGATTTTATAGCCTTTCTGACATAATGAGGCTCACATTTGAAAAAGGGACAGAAACTGTTTGGTTAAATACAGTTTGGTAGCATAGCTTTCTCCATGTAAACTTTCACCGCTATTGTCTATATGTTCCGGTATTTTATACGACTTACCAGTTAATTTCACAGCTGAAATGTTTCAATGAGGCCACCCTCCTGGACAATGCAAAAGCCCAGTATTTAACTAACTTGACACTTTCTTCAGGCGTTAGCCAATCATAGTAAATTTGACTTTTTGGCAACCAACCAACCAACTTACCCCTTGATTGACGAAAGCAAATTACCCAAACAATAATGAAAGGTTTTTAGAATGTCAGGCTTACGCAATCTGCGGAGTATTATGTACGGTGGTGTAAGTTTACACGGAGAAAGTAGGCTACCTTCCCTGTAGGTGGACAACTACCAGTACAAAAGCTGTTGAGAAATTAATTGCATTGCATTTATGTTAATGTCCTCTGTAAATGGAGCATTTATGATACGTCGAAATAAGCCAATGATAGTTACAAATATATGTTAAATCATATATATATGTTATAGCGATGCAGATGCTATAAAATACATGTCATGGATTGGTGTATTTTAGCTTTCACCAACTTTCAATGTAAATACTCAATAGTGAAAAATACTGGTCAATTAATAAATTATTTTTTGACTCTACTACATATTATGGACCATACCTTATATCCCGAACCCAATGTCTTTGACAAACGAGTGAAATTTGAAGTAAAAAGAGAAAGAAAGTGGATGAAGAACACAGAACATTAAATATGTATAATTCCAATAAGCTAGTAATGGAACGTGAAACATAGTATATCGCCGGTGATGTTCCTTTGGTATGTATCCCTAAAATGTTGAATACCACACTGCTGATATACCGAGGGCTAGATGGGCTTTTAAGGAAAAGTAAAAATAGAACAGGTCCTGTAGAATAGGTCAAAGGAAAGCATAGGGCAAGAAGCCATTTACTACTGTCATTGTAATTCTTATCCTTTTCAACGGCAGTTTTAGGTACGCCATACTTTTCTGTAAAAAAAACTTTAGCCATATATTGTGTAAAATGTAATGTTTCAAAGGCTATATTTTAATAATATCTAGGTACGAGTACCTGCCCAGTTTTTCTCGAATTCCAAAGTAGTATTAAAGAACTGCAAAACCTCCTTTCCGGCAGTTACATTTGCAATGTGTGTGATTGCAACCCAAATATGAGCTGCTGCAAAAATGGCATGCATGCCCAACTGCTGGGGAGACGAATTTAAGAATGCGAAGCAGTAGAGAAAGCTAAAACACTGATAAACAGCGTAAAAACTTTGAAAGCAGACAGTTATTTTCCATAAAAATTTCTTACTCTTGGAACTTGTCATTATCATTTGCCCCTTAGTTGCGTCCCAATCGTAAGGGATTGCATTCCAAAATGAAAAGAACTTGATATAGATTCCAAAAAGTCGTAATGTTATTTTGGATGCCATAATTATAATTTAATCAAATAAAAACTTTATACCAAATATGCTGTCCAAAAACGACAAAAAGAAAGAAGTGAGAGACACTTTTACCACCCTCTACCAATATGCCTATTCTCTTTTCAATGGAAGTTTCTACCACCTATCTGTACTTCCGCATGTATGTCTACACATTTTTCCTAAAATGCATTTCAATAACAGATATGAGTATATAGTTAACCAACTACAAATATATGAACATACTAAATAGGTGTCAATTTAACAAGTAATCAACTTTACTTTCCTTTTTAACATAGTAACGATAGTTAAAACTGTCACTACAACTTTCACTTTAATTTTACAAATTTCTGTAATTTTTAAAGCTTGCGTTGATACGTATAGAAACTAAAATAATTGCTCAACTGTTAGCTATTGCGAGCACAACACACCTTTTTTATAGAAAGCGACGGTAATTTCCATAGGTTAGCATTAAGCAAGCAATGCGAAATCGTTGATGACAATTCGCTTATGTCCTTTACACTCCGTAGCCGCAGATGAAGAGTTTGGTTGAACTAGCAAAGGTTTTTATAGGTACATGATTATGAATAATGCATTATAATCATAGTTAAATTGAGTAACAGTTTAAGTCAAGTCTAGGTACTAGATACCTAATTAGAGAATTAAGCGCACGTGCTGATTGACAATTAACGTCAAATCGAGAATGCAATGAAAGTGAAAGTGATTTGTGTACATGGATATGTTTACAAGTGGAAATAATAATGTATCGCTTATAACACTTGTGCACATTGAATAACAAGCTAATGGGCTCTTCGATTATTTAAATGCAGGTTGTACTTGTGTTCTTCGTCTAATGAAAATTCGATAGGATATTAGTCAGATCCAGATATTCACTCAAGCCCCTTCCGTTGACATTGAATTCCAAGGAAAGTGTTTTCCACCTAGTTATATACGTGTTATGTATAATTTGATTAGATGTCTGAAAGCCTCCTACCAAGCTCATAATTAAAGTTGGTGGTTATCTTGCACCACTTTAAGTGGATATTGTACATTGGCAAACGTTGACTACAAAGGTAGTAGTATTACGAAGCAGCGTTAATATCCCATGAGTAAATATTGTAAGTTACCGTGTATTATGAAGTTCAATAGAAGGATGCAGGTAGTTTTAGTTTAAGGATTCAGGTAGTTCTAGTTTTACCTGACACAAAAATATTGTACAATTAAGTTGGGGGTTTAAATGTGCTTCCGTGTACAAAACACTTGCCAGTGCCACTAGCCATTATATAGTTACCAAAGTGCCAAGGTTAAAATATGTCCATTGAGTTGAACTGCAACAACTGCATTAAATGCTCTTTCAAGGAGAGTAATAAGAGTAAACTACAAATGCTACTGTAATAATAATAAATATGATAAGAGGGCAATTGTATTCAATGACAAACATTAGTGAATATGAAAAACAATGTCTTATATTTGACAAGTCCAATAAATATCACATATTATGCATAAGTGCACAAACAGTCTGCAACTAGAACTGTTTCATTGTACTTGTACGATAATAAGTGTTAATAATGTAACAAGGTAATAAATTAATTTATGGAAGTTCTCCGATAAATTGCAGGTAGTTAAGAGTAGCCAAGGCACTTTGGAATCCTGCATTGTAATCAGTTGCAACTTCGTTCTTAATATAATCGTCTCGTCTGTCCTCATATTCGTCATTTTCATCAGGACCTCCCACCAAGGCACCCCTTAAAACCTGAGGATTTGGACCGGGATTGTTGAAGGCTTCCCAGTCACAAACTAGTGGCCTATCCGGACATGAACTGTACATACAAGGACGCAATCATTATATTGGTACTACTTCCTTGCTGATAACATTAAGCATCCATGTAATTACCAGTATGATGTGCTACATGCACATATAAAAATATTTCTCTACTGTCAATATGTACCTGGATCTGTGATGGGGTCTTTGTGGTGGATTCACTCCGTATCCAATTACGAAACTTCTTCCAGTGTCTCCTAAAATGTACCCTATTTGGGCTTTTGCAAACGCACGATATTCGTTGACATTAATTCCGACAGCAGCAGCTTGAAGGCAGACGAAGGCAACATTACCAGCATGTCTTAAAGCACCCCACTGAGAAATGAAGACTAAACCTTTAGGAGACCTGGGAGCATCATTGATAATATAGTCACAGAAGGTCCTGGCTGCTGCTACGTATGTAGGGTTTCCTGTAATTTGTGCCATTAGAACCTGCAATACAATATAAATTAAATAAGTCACGTTGACCAATTAAATTATGAATTAATTAGTTAATAGATAAACTATCATGCATACTTGAAGCCCTGCTTTTTTATCATCCCATCCAAACTCTGCAGGTCGCCCTGCTAATCCAAATTCAGCGAAATGAGCTTCGACATCCGTCAAATATTTGCTCTCGTTGGTTGCTCTGTAAAGCCATGCTGCACTCCAACCAAGTTCATCCCCAAATCCGGACCATGAGCTAAATGAATCATAATTAGCCATACATTAACTGTGCCATTATTATATCTGATATGCATGAGCTTTAACTAACATATCGGGCAACAGCTTATAAATTAGATTACTTGTAAAAATCTCCTGCTGGAATAGAATCGCTGTATTTTCCTCTGTATTCGTTTGCAAAATCGTAAAGTTCTCTGGCATGTCTCAAGAGCTCTGCAGCATATGTAGGATCGCTATCCTTAAAAATGAGGTACCCAGTGGCGAGGGCCGCTGCTGTTTCACCCGCTAGATCTGAGCCGGGAGCTGTTGCTGTAACTTTGAATGAGGGACGTGGGGGTGAGGATGGCCAATCTTCTGGTCGGCCCCAGAAACTATATGCCCAATAAATGAAGTTTTTTATTTCCCTTTTTCAGTAGATTAATAGTATAATACGAGCAATTTAAAAAAAAATTTCAAAATACCTGTGGTCTGCATTACCATCCCCCACTTGGCCATAAAACTCATTTGGGGATGGATGAGCCTTCATAAAGAAATCAAATGACCACCGCATAGCTTTCAGTGCATTATCATATTCATTGGAAAACACATAGCCATCTTTGTAGTCAACAAGACCCCATCCTAACAATGTTGTGAAGGATGCAAAGGGGAATCCGAATTTTACATGATCTCCAGCTATAAAAGCATTAGGGTAATTGGTATTATTTAGATTCGATAAGAAGAATAGCCATATGCTAACAAATTTTTATTTTTGCTTGAAGATTATTACCGTCGAAATATCCTCCAGACAAATCTAAACCTCCATCGCCCTGGTCATTTACGAATGAGTCCCCACGGAATGGTATCCTATTATCTGCTGGCAATACTCCTGTTCGTTGGGCCTCGTAGAAGAGAAGAGAAAGTCCGAGGACCTCTCCGTAGTCGTATCCTGGGACAGGAGGCCTCGTTGTTGTTGGCCCAGATGTTGTTGATGATGGTGGAAGGGTAGTTGTCGTTGGCCCAGTACCCGTTGTTGTCGATGATGGTGTTGGTGTTGTGGTTGGTACCCCATTGCCTGGAATTATATTTAGTTGCAAACTAATTAAGACACTATAAAGACTTCACACCAGAATTAACAATCTATTTTGGTAAGAATGGAGTGTACTTTCTCAAAAAGTCTCTAAGTGAAAGTGTATGTTAAAGTTGTCTAAGTTTACTCACCAATATCAATTGGCCGTCCATTCATAGATGCTGCAGTAAGTACTGGAGCACCAGAATCCACTGGGTAGCGGACAAGGAATTCTAGATCAAAAACAGAACCGATTGGCAGGACGGCGTCCCACGGCTCATTTTCCAATGTGAAAACACGATCGCCTTGGTTGTCAATAACATGAGCTGTGAATACCTATAGATTATAATATTTATTTACATAAATACCACAATAAAGCAATTGTCTATAAAAGATATATGAACTTGAAAAGATATATCCTCATCTAATGATCTTATGAAGATTACTAAATATTAACATTCAAGAAATATTAACAATCGAATTATGTATGTAAAAATATCCATACCTCGAGAGTACCGATGGCTTTATCAAACTCTAGGACTACATTCCAGCCATTAGTTTCCACTGTAATATCAATATGTAAAATTGCTTGAAACCCACCATTCCATTGATTAATGATTTCTAAACTGGCCGAAGCCAAGTTGAGAAAAAGAAAACCTACCGCGATACAACTAAGAAAACGCATTGTCGCGCTATACCGTTTTTCAAAGTACAAACCGTATTGAGCCCAAATGGACAAAGCTTTTATAGGTATTCTCTTCGCCCAGATAAGCATAAGCCTTCACAAATGTAACCATTGTTTTAACCTATACTTTACATAAGCTTATATAATATGATAATATGGTGAATTATTTTTGTCTGCTCTAATCAATTTTAATTAGGTAACATTTCCAGTCAAGAGATCTGACGCTTTGAAGTGTGTCGCACATATTTTACACGAAATATATAACCAGGGACTATAAATAAAAACTTGCGCTACACGTGTATTGAGAGTGCTGTGATAGTGATACACACACACACTACCATTTATATAAGGTAAGTATGCTAAAATTGTTATGTATTCGCTAATCGTTTTTTTACTGAGAAGATCATGCAATCATGCAATCACAGTTCGTGGTTACAGTTACACTTCAAAATAAAAGGATCCCAAATTATTGTTATCTTCAAACTAAGTAGGCCACTTCTAATATTATAGAATGACAGGTCAATCCAAAGTGTCAATGTGAAAATGATTGATAATGCAAATAATTATATAACCAACCGGTCACACTGTCGTAACACTTTAGTGATTAGTGTCGTGTGAGGTACTTATTATGTATGGTATAAGGTACCGGTACCGAAATAGATTATCACTTTATTACCGATACTGCATATTGTGCATACACACAAAAAGACTTGAAGTGACAGTCTCATCTCAATCAATCAAAGTTTGTGTTTTATGTAAACGCGATTTAATTGGTGAAAAGTACTATTTGTATATTAACTGATAATCAGCCACTCTTCACACATTCCTATCCTTTATAAATTATTAAATTATAATACTGCATTACCCACACCAAACTAAAATGCATTACGTATGTACCAATTATTATAATCTCATTATATTTATTTACCGTTTACATATTAGGTTATCTATTTTTAACTAAACACATTACTGATTAACTGGGTATTAAATTCACATGCTATGATGGCTATGAGTAATTATTTTGTGGACAAAATATGCGAGCAACTATACTATCAAATACAGAGTGGACAAGAATGATAAGTGTCATTCTTGTGATTTTGATGTATCCGCAGGAGATTAGCATAGTAGATTATTAGTAGATTAGTTAGTATAATATATATTTCTGTGGATGAAACTAATCTTATTAAAATTTTGGTGATATCTGATTAGCATTACCAAATTGGCCCTAAGGGAAATAGAATAGGTAATCTAATGTAACCCAAACTCAAGAGATGGGGAAAATATGTATGCCCTCAAAGGTAGAATGTGAAACAATTTAAAAGTGCAATATTTACACAGTACTGCTGTTACTGCGTAAATATAATTAAGCTATTAAGCACTGTATCCACAAAACGGAAGCATTCGTCATGCATTCGGAAGATGATCCGAATACTTTTGTAGATTTGGGGAATCGCCATGTCATTTCTCCTCAATCTTCTAATGATGTTAGGTTAGGATTGATGCAAAATACAAAACAGCCAGTTAAATATAAGCAAAACCTTTAAAAATATTGTAAATCAATCACTATACATCAATAGAATGCAATTATAGTATGCATATAATATATAATTTGCTAAGGGATTGTTGAGTACTTTCTGTTATATTTAATGTGTCTTATATTTTTACTATACCTTGCAATACCCTACTACTACGAATTATTATTTTCGCATTTAACACATGTAATATGAACCATGAGCCAATTGTAAACGTTAGTGTGTTCGCATTCGCAATTTCTTTAGACTCGGCAACAGTAATAAAAACTTTCTCCATACTAAAAAACCCTTTACCGTCGTACGATGTCTATTTCATTTAAGCAAATGGATGGTTTCATACAGACTAGTTAATGTACGTGTCAATCGGCAAGCATTCGAAAATTCATTCTTAAGACAATTAGCGCACATATAGTGATGTAGAATTACCGAAATGTTAGGTAATATTTTATACCTACCTAGTATTTAGGTGCACTATATTTATTAGAATATAACATTTTTATCACAATACATTGTTTAGGTGTAGATTATGGGTTAAAAGGTAAGTAGGTATTAGGTTACGAATTAGGTAACATGTATCTTAAATTACATGGTATATGGATTGTATTTGTAGGTTGTTAGTGAGTAGTAATAGTAAGTGTGCATCAAATGCTTACAATGGTAGATAATAATAGTAGTGGAGTATAGTATTAGTAATATTAGTAACTGGTAACCATCTATTATGTTATAAAATAACTCTTGTCTAGTATTTAGGTATGATGAGACAAGTTCAATTCAAATGCCACATAAAAATTCACACCGAATGCTAGTTAAACAGTAGATAATTAAGTGTATTTGTAAGAAAAGTGTTTAATACTGGCAAATGCTCTAGTATAGTATGTTATGTATACAGCAGTATCTATGTAATAACATTTATTTACAATTGTATGTACTGTAATGCTACGTGTATGAGACGATGCTCATGTGTCATGTATCCGACTATTCCGACTACATAAGACTGCTAAGTTAGTGCTAACAACAGATAGCACTTAAAGTAAAATACTTCACAAAACTTTTCCAGTCTGCATGTTGATATTAGAAAACGCTAAAATTATCTTCAAAAATTGTTTTGTATCGTAAACTAAACACACGCTTAATGCTAACGTATACTTAATTACGCAACCACTTTAGTTTGCGATTTCTATGTAATTTGCCAACGTAGCAGCTTACTTAAAAGTAACATAGGAGTGTTGCTTCTGTGTACATACTTATTAGGGGAGATTTAGATCGAAAAAATACATCAACTTACAGACTTATAATATTACGAGCGTAATTCATATAAAGATATAATTTATTGTCTTGACGAGATATTTTTAGTGGTATATAAGTAATAAGTGGCAGCTTTCTGATAAAATCGATTTTGCCATAATACATGAACAACTATTAGTACGTAGCTGCCAAAGCCAAAATAAAATATAATTTGTACATAGCTATGTATTTGTGCACATTTGAAACACGCATATCATGGTTGGTTTTAGGTTTTTCAGCTCATACTTTTTTACGTTGTTGTTTACTTTATCGCTTAGGTGGATATCAAAAGAGAGGTAATATCGTTAAATGCTTTATTAAAGTAATCTAATGTAGTTCCCTTTCTAATTTGACTGTTTTGATTCATAACCCTCAGGGGACGACATGATTTTACGAACTTCCTCTGCCAAATATCTCTAGGTCCCAATTGAGATTCCCAATTGCCAAGAAAGTTTTGAGACACATGGTGAATCCTGGCGAATGTTTCGACGGTACAATACAGAACTATTGCCGAGCCGATACACAGAATAGGGAATAGAAGGTATGCGGTGAAAGGCAATTTTTCATACAATGTCATAGTACAGTAGGAAGTTAATACAAGTGTGCAATACAAGTATGTTAATGCAATAGGATTCACTATGTAACGGAAACAATACTCTTGGAAATTTTGTACAATGGAAATCATTCGGTATAGCCTTGCAAGGGCGCTACGATCTTTCCTTAGCAGATCTTTTATGACATGACGAAATCTGAAAATAATTACTGTTTTATCAATGTTCTCTTACGTTTCTATTAGGTGCATATCTATTTCATTGTACATAATTGCAAATTACGATGTAGATAGTATAGTACTGACAGTTAAGTACCTTATTTGGGACAACCGGAACAAAGGTCGCTGCCCAGTTATGTACAAGGTTGTTATATAGAAACTGTATAATGTAATACTTCCTGCAGACGAATACCATTCGAAAACGGCTCCAGGAACAAATGCAAATTTGCTCACTGATTCACAGGATGAACCAAATAGAAAATTATTCACAGGGTACGACGCACGACATGGATTACTCCAGTAAACAACTTGGATTAACGGAGTTAATACAAATTTGGCAAGCAAAATCATGATTAAAAAGCTGTCGGATGCCTTGGAGCACGATTTTAAATGCTCTGCCGAAGTAATATCTGCAAATTAATAAAAGTTACTAGCGTTGCAAATTATGTACTACTATAGGTAGGCTCTGCAACGTATTTAGTACAGTACATTTTGGTAGCACTACATACAAGTAAACGAATTAAATTGCTACAATTACAGTTTAGTGTTATAAATACAGAATTTTTACCTGTCCACTGTGTATCAAATTGGAGGACTGAATTTATAAAATAAACCATATCTTTTCCCGTGACAATGGTGTTAATTGAATAAAAGGCTACAACAAGATGTACTAAAGCGTACAAAGCGGCGATAGCTGTGTCCGTAATTGTGGTATTGGCTTCAAAAAAGGTATACCTAAATCTTCCGACATGTATTATAGCCATGGTCCATTGTGTCAAGATAATACATTTCCATGCAACCAATTTCCATTTCTCCTTCACATATTCAATGCGATTAGCTTGGTAATTCCAGTAGAATGGAATACTACACCATTCAGATCCCTCAGTAACCACAAATGAGTACAGTAATATTGTAGATGGGTTATGGTAGTATTCTCTAAGCAGAGACAACAATTTATGTACTGATTCTATCCAAAACGAAAAAACTTTCATGATGTTTGGTAACTACTCAGACACCAGGTAAGCAAGCCAATGTGGTAATTAATACTGAGTAATGCCGAACAATGAATGACAAAATTATTTGGTTTACGGTTACAATACAATGTCACCGCCTGAATATGTCGCATCGTTTACATATACTTAAATGCACAAGTAAACCCTTTACAATGCTGATGAAATTCGAGGAAAAGCCACTTATCATTAAACATATTTTAAATTGTAAGTTCTGGTTTCGAACTCCTCCTTGCTACCATCGCCTCACTGCTTATACGTCCATGCAATCGAATTCCAGAAGCACTAAAACTTAAAAGTGTGTGCCGTGTTTGACACTTATATATTGTCCTCAAAAACCTATGTGATTATTTTGATTAGAGGTTATTAAAACCTTATATTTTATTTGATGTTACAATGTAGATTGCTAATAATTGAAAAATAGGGATACTATAGGCATCACTGATAAATAACGCTTACGAACATTATTAGACATAAGTTAGTTAGTGCCAAGATGTTTATTAAGGTCAGCATGCGAAATTACACATACAAGTATAACTAAAGAAGCTAACCTCACTTTTTATAAATGGAACATTTCATCAATAACAATGCGGTTACTTTACTGTGGAATTTTTATTATTACTAAACCTACATTTAATATCCTAGGAAAAAGTTTAGTTGTCAGTGTTGAATGTTGTCATAATTATAAAAATGATAGGCCAATACTGTCGTAATTATTATTACCTATTATTATGTTACGGATATTACATCCTATACATCCATTGTTTTTTATGTTAACGTTTCAGCTTCCTCTAAGGTGGAATCTTAATAATTTTGGTTAATGTTTAACTGGTCATTATTGGCTAATTGCTATTAGCTAATATATCTTAAAATTAATTCACTCATCTTCATTGGTCTGCATAAAAGTAAAGAACATCTTAGAAAAATGAAGTTGTTTGCTCCAAATTCCTGTATGAGAAAAATTGGCATTTCTTGGAAATGAGCATAGGCTTGGAAGCTTTATCATTGCCATTGCTTTCTTCTGAGTCGGGTTTCCTCCCAAAATATTTTGAAATTTTAGGAGTAGATACATCTTCAGGTTCGTCAGACTCCCTAAACGAGAATATAAATGGTGTTGTGAATAGTGTTATGAAATGATACGTATGTATTTATGTATATACAGGCAGTGACTAACTCAAATCAATATGCAATATATGTCCAAGGAAATAAATAGCGCTTACCATTTAATTTTTACTGCTGATTTGTCTAGAAGGGTAAATGCAGTGGACCAGGAATCCCTCACTATATTTGGAAATCCAAAAACTGGGTCAATGTTACTCCTTAAAAACTTTTTCGTTACATCATCTGCAAAATACAATATAAATATAAATATAGTTTTAGAACTTTAAACTTGCAAACGCCCGCATTACTATTTGGTAAAATTATACTAACCTCCAGGATAACCACTTCCCCAGCTATTAGGGCCAATCTGAACGTTATCTTCCGCAGTGAACTCCCAATCTCTCAGTGCATGATCTCTAGTTACTTTAGCGCATATACTTGCCGCGCTTACCGGTTTGTATTTCGAGTCAGCCTTTTTGTCCACTTTAAATTTCAAATCAGGAAACAGTCTTTCCAGTTTTTGCTAAATAATTAATCAATAATTAGTAGAAATACTTCACAAAAAGTTTAGCGTTACTCCTATATACTATTATTCCCTATTACCTGATATTTATCCATGGGGCCCACAGTATCCACATACACTTTGCCAATTTTTACGCCTCCGTCCGCAAGTCCCTGAATGAGTTCAGCAGCTGCATTGTGAGATATTTCATTCAAGCTTAATTTTTGACGCCTATAGCTTTTCTGTGAGATTTGAGCTGGAGAAATAATTTTTATTCCAAAGGCAACATAATCCAATTCGGAAAATTGATCAAAAATCTCCTCCCGAACTTTTTCCGTGAGCTGTTTGGAATCATTTAGCTTGGCAATTTTATCCAACAAAGTAGGAGGACTTTCTTCGATTTTAGTGATAGACATTCCCTTTTCCTCTTTCTTTGTAATTGCCTCAGTATCCACGACACAGCAAAATATGGAATAGACCATAGGGCCTAAAGCAAAAGATACATAAAAATTGGAGAATATTTAAAATAAATTACAACTGACAACTACAACATCCATATATTTTTATACAAATAGATTAGGAATACAATTTAATTAAAAAAATATAAACCTACCCAATACAGGTCCTCGCCCAGCTTCATCGATACCAACGTAGCAGGTGGTATTTTTGCAGTTTTCTGGTATGTGGCTAAATATTGTTACATCTTTATTACGATTTGCTGCATATGTAGTTAATGCTTCCCGAAAAATGTCATTTCCTGATTTAAGGCTTGGGGTTTCCAATTTTTCTTCGTCCGACATCCTGACTTCTATAAATAAAACAGACATACGAATGACGAATAAAAATATATGTACATGAACCCTAGAACCCCAGCAATTAGTTATTAATCCCTGTTAGCGCCTGTAGTTGGCATTTTTAAAACAAAATAGTGAAAATAGTTGGTCATTGATTTATCGAGATGTTTCATTACATTCAACATTACATAGAAGAAGATAGGTTTGGAAATTACTATTATTAGGAATGGATTAAACTTACCAGACCACTGCACTGCACAGACTGCACACAGTTTTTTGACTGCTACTAAAACCGGATTGTATAATTAACTTTTCTGGAAACTCTGGATTTAATATAAATTATGTAAAAATGTGAATAGCTATTAAAGCTCCACTGGAATATCTGGAAGCCCGAAGAAAGATAAGAAAGAACCAAAGAATGAAGAAAGCATGTCTGCTTGTATGTAAATAAAGTTCACGAGGAAACCCGCTCTTCTGAAGATTTCTTTTCGTCGTCCTTTACTGTACACCTACGTGTAAATGTACATACAAGAGATGGGGTGTATCGAACAGACGGGATTTACAGCGAGACTTTGAGAGAAAGTAAGATAGCCCGGCAAAAATAATTTAGTAAACAAAATTATAAATGTTGTGTCTATTTTTGTTGAGAAAAATAAAAATCTTAAAAAATCTTAACTATGTTTCGTTAAGTTTTTGCAGTAATTAGAATTTTTAATTAGCTATCACCCTCCAGCGAACTTAGTGTGCCAAGTGCAAGCTCCATTAAAAAAAAGGTCAAAGGCTGTAATGATATATTCACTATTAAATTCAATATAATATTTATTTTGGTTATCAGCTTGAGGACAAGTTATCAACAATCGTTTTAGAATTTGTGGTTTAAAATATTTGTTTTTTTTTCATTTATTGTGTACTATTTTTACGTTTCAGGTACCCTGTTTAGAGGAAGACCAGAGGACTTTCCATTCTATTGATAACTGCTGACTGTGCAAACTCGTCAAGAATAATGGAGAAAGTTGAAGACAAGAAAACATGCTTCATCTGTCGTACAAAATTGTCTCCATCTGAAATATTTAAGCTTCGTAATGGTCTAGAAGAGAAAACAGTTAAATGGGGTGAACGATGTGCCGAAACCGTATGCGAAATATTTTTTGGGGACCCAAGCCATCCATTAAAGATTTATTTTCAGAATGGTGCATATTGCTCTAAATGCCAGACCATGATCTGGGATTTGGATTTTTGTTGGAGACAACTCCTGTTGATTCGGAACCAAGTGGATTCGTTGTCGCTTTCGTTAAGGAAATTGCTAATGGCCAACTTTAGAGCTGTTCGCGACAAGGTGAATATAGCGGTACCAGATTTTGACCAAGTTCATTTTTACGGAAAATATTCTTACGATCAAGTTATTCAATTTTTAAGAAAACGTAAGTGCAAAGGATTTACACTGCAAAACGTGTTATTTAAGTCAAATTGAGATTATTTATGTAAATTATATGCTTATTTTTGATATGTATAGTGCTTAAAAATGGAGATGCCTTGTCTGGAGTTAATGTACCATTTGGAAGAACCCCAGATTGCACAGAGGGGAATCTACGGGCTCAAGAGCGAAACATACAAGAAAAATTATCTAGTGACAACCGAAAAACTAACGACAATAAAATACAAAAGCGTAATCTACGATCAAATATCAACAATAGAAATATCTCAGTTGCCCCTGAAATTGCTCCTACTGTTCCTTTACAACCAGTAAAAGGAGTTGTCATCCTTAATAATAACAGACGCAAGCGAAAGCGCCGAAAAATACTTCTAGTGAAAATACCCAAACGAAATAAAAATGACAACCATCGAGACAGTGATTCAGGAACACATTTCATGCAGAATGAAAGTTCATTCAACGACTCACAAAACAATTCCAACGAAAATAATGCATCCACTGTGAATGAAAATACTGTAACAACCCGCAAGAGATCATTAAGGAAAACAGCTGATTTAGCTAACCTGGAAAATCAGGAAAAGTCAGGTGCACCTGTTAAGAAAGATAATAATATTTCATCTAGTAGCAGTATACAGATACCTGCCAGAAGAAGTTCAGATGATACGACAAAAAACGTAGAACAGTCACCTAGTCCAACTAAATCACCTTACCCCCTTCGTGGTCGGCCCATTAATACGAAAGGAACTAAAAGAACGTCAGACCATGAAGAAGCTATAGAAAACGATGATAACCCTTTGGGAGATCCAGTATCTCCGTCAAGTATGAAACAAGAAATCGGATCCCCTCCTTCAATGCTAGAATTTGACGTTTGTTCAAATGGTGGTTCGTTTCGCGATGACTCGTCTGATGTTGAAGTGGTAGGGCAAACCGAAGTCTTTCTCGTTAACACTAACGATAAGTCCAATGATCAGACTGTTTCACCCCCTCGCAATTCCAGGCAAAAGAGGGTCGCAACTGAACCGAACATGCGAGTTGTCAAAAAACGGGCACGAAGAGCAGTCTCTGTTAAACCAGCGGCAGACCAATTGGAGAACCAAAATGAATCTGGACAAAATGCTATCTTAAATATTATACGTGGGTCTCGTAGAAGATTGGCTCCTAATAAAGCATTAATCCAAAAGACCTTGGATAGTTACCTGAAAAAAACTGACTTACAAAGTAAAACAAATGCTTCGTCAAAGCAGTCACCAACTTTGCCGAATAGAAAACAAAATCAAACAACAGCTCTAAGTAACTCCCCTGAAACACATCAAGGCATTATTAACATAACAAATCCGAATTCTGGTTTTATTTTAGTAGAAGATCCCTCTAAAAAGAGCAGTTCAAGTCTTTCACGTGAACATACAGTGAATCTCCAAGCTATCAATGAACCCATAAAATTAGTTGAGCCGGTTTTTAACAGCAACGACGAAGACATTTCTATATTACAGAGATCAGCATCAGTACCAAATACAGACAAACTTACCAAAGATAAATCACAACGTGAAGCGCCAGTGAGGAGGAGTAGCAGAAAAGTATTAAAACTTCCTAGTAGTGGCAGTGACTCGTCTGACAGTCAGGATGACAGGACGTTTTCTGTAAGAACTCCAGATAAATTACCAGATACTTTGCCTAAGCAAGATAAGCAAATGCCAAAATCAAATATCGGTAACAAAGGCATCCTTAAGCCGACTTCCATCAAGAAAAGAGTAAGAATAGTTTTACCAGGTGAAAGCAGCGGTGACGAAGAAGTGGCACCGGGTGCCACTAGTTATCCAGATGAGAGAGCACCAATCCGAAGGAAAGTTAATACAAATATTCCAAATTACAGTCCAACTAAATGGGTATCACCCAACATAAGGTTAGCTTTGCCAAATGATAGTAGCAGTGACAGTGACGAAGATGTTTTACCAGTTAAAAGTACGCTACAAAATAAAATACATCCCCGACATAATGAAGGTAACTGTAAGCCGGAGGGTAGCCGTAGCCGAAAGCCACTACTAACCGATACTTCAATTAAGTCTCCTTCTGTAAGACACCATGACCCAAGACCAAGCCTATCCGTTAAGGCTACAAGAAAGTCAGCACCTACTTTAGCAAAGCAAAGTTCTAACGCCAGAAGTCCCCACACAGAAAGGTCATCATCAATTAACAACAGCAGAGTACTAGATTTGCCCAGTGACAGCAGCAGTGAGGATGAAGAAGACACGGCTCACGTTGAAATAAACCCAAGTGAAAGGGATAGCATCTTAATCAAATATGAGCGCAAAAGTGTCCACACAGAAAGACCACCTTCAATTAACAACAGCAGAAGCAGAGTAATGGATTTGCCCAGTGACAGCAGCAGTGATGATGAAGAAGACACGGTTCAAGTTGGAACAAACCCCAGCGAAAGGAATAGCAGCTTAGTCAAATATGAAGACAAATTAAATACTGTAAACTTCAGTCCCACCCGACGGATTTTTCCAAACGTTAGATTAGGTATGCCAAGTGATAGCAGTGACGCAGACGAAGAAATTCCTCCAGCAAATACAGCCTTACCAAATAAATCGGATTCTAACAAAACCGTGCTAAATAGTCGAAGCCTAAAGACAACACTGGCTAGCAGTAGAAAAAAGGTGCGTAGTCCTGCTCCTGTTCACAGTGATGTCACTGAAATTAAAAGAGGTCCAAATGTTTCTAGGAGAGTTATGGCTGCTAAAATGAACAACACATCGGTGGTCAAACTGGCTGTTCTTGGGCGAAATTTCAAAAGTGTCGCAAGGAAGGTCATAGCAAAGCCGGCATCATCTAATAAAATGGGAGAAACAGTTTCATCGAGTGACTGGAGTAGCAGCAGCAGTGACGAGGATGTGGCTCCCGTTATAACCCGTGTACTTGGAAGTACCTCAATCACACAAGAAAAAATTTTGAATTATAGTCCCATAAAACCGGTGTCTCCTAACCTAAACTTAATAATGCCAAGCGACAGTAGCAGTAGTGACGAGGATATCCAGCCGACAAAAGGTGTCTCCCTAAGTAAAGTTAAGCGTTCTGTCCAAAATCCAGTGAACGCCATTCAAAATATTGTAACAATTCCTGATAAGAGAACTAATAATAACTCTATGAAGAGTCAGAATAGCTCAAAAGTTTCAATGTCTACCTCAGTCATTTCAGAAAAGACATTTTCAAATTTTACATCTACCCCTGAGAAATCTAAAGGGATATACACTGATGATACTGAGAAAGACTCCGATGTGGTAATGCTAAGTGAGAGCAGTTGTGACGAAGAACTTACAGCTATTGAAAATGATATGCAAGTTAGTTTTGCTGAAGATGAATTGGCTATTACAAGCGAGGCAAAAACGTTACAAGGGAGTCAATCTAGTGGCAACCAACACGAACACGATATGGAACCCACAAAAAAATCTAACATGGCTAAAGCAAATGTGGTGAAAAGAGTGGAAAAGATTGTTTCACCCAACAAAAAAGTTGAGATAATTATGCCAAATGACAGCAGCAGTAGTGACGAGGATATCCAGCCGACAAAAGGTGTCTCCCTAAGTAAAGTTAAGCCTTCTGTCCAAAATCCACTGAATGTCATTCAAAATATTGTAACAATTCCTGATAAGAGAACTAATAATAACTCTTTGAAGATTCAGAATAGCTCAAAAGTTCCAATGTCTAGCTCAGTCATTTCAGAAAAGTCATTTTCAAATTTTACATCTACCCCTGAGAAATCTAAAGGGATGTACACTGATTATATTGAGGAAGACTCTGATGTGGTAATGCTAAGTGAGAGAAGTTGTGACGAAGAACTTTCATCTATTGAAAGTGATATGCAAGATAGTTTTGCTGACGATGAAGTGGTTATTACAAGCGAGGCAAAAACGTTACAAGGGAGTCAATCTAGTAGCAGCCAACACGAAGATGATATTGAAACCACAAAATCTAACGTGGCTAAAGCAACTGTTGTGAAAAGAGTCGAAAAGTTTGTTTCGCCCAACAAAAATGTTGAGTTAGTTATACCAAATGACAGCAGCAGTGAAGATGAGAACTTTCCCATGAGTATTGATTTGCCGAGCAATGTCGACAAAAATCCGTTGTGTATTTCAGTAGACCTGTCAAACCATTTGGGGGGCAGGCAATCGACAGCAAACAGTGACACTGAACGTTCCGATCAGTGTGATGCCAATAATTTAGTTGTTCATGGTACCGATAACTCAATGACTGATTTATCTAAAGAACCTTTTGTACATAATTATTCTCAAAGAAAGAGCATAGAATTCGTTATTTCTGATAACAGCAGCAGTGGTGATGAAATTATGCCAGTAGATCACGTGGCAGTAGGAACATTAGAAGATGCAAGAGAACGGAAAACGACTAAAGATGACCAACCTCCTGGGGACAATGGAAGTGAAAAATTTGACGAGGGAAATAACTTAATCGCAGGTCATACACATACCTTACTGACTGCATTATCTAAGGAAGCTGCAAGCAACAGCACCAAAAGTACGGAAGAAATAGCTTCTCCCCAAAAGGGCGTAGTAGTAGATGGAACAATTCAAGTAGTTAGAAGTAACAAAGATATGTTGCACGGTGAAAGCAGCATAATGCCAATAAGTTTAGTTGAAAAACCGCTGAAAGGTATCGGGCGGTCAAAAACTGTGAAGAATATCCAGAAGGAGGATGAAAATATTTCGATAAGTTTGGAAAAAGCTTCTCGCCACAAGTGCCTAGAGATAGGTATTCCAGCAATTTCAAGGGTCAACAGCGATAGCCAAGAGACTTCGGTAGTTGAAACTAATTTGCCAGTTTTGGCTCTACATCAAGTTGATGATCAAAATGTCTCAATGGCTACCTCATCTAAGGACGATAAGGTGAAGACAAGCGCGGAGAAATATGTTTCTCCCAAAAAACCACCGTCCAGCAGGGACAAAAACGAATATATTTTACCTTTTACCTTAACTTGCGAAAATAATTCAAGTGAAGGAGACACGCAGTTGAATATTACTACAGACCTAAAACAAACGAGGGAAAGTTGTCCGATAAGAGCAGAAATGGCTAAAGACGACAATGTCAAAATTGATACAAAACTGCCTGGGCATACTTCAAACATTGGAGCCGTTTTTATTGAAAAATATGGTCCTGCCACGCCAAAAACGATACCACAGATCAGTAAGATGATGTCACCCACTAAAAGCAATTTACTAGCTTTGCCCAGTGACAGCAGCAGTGATGAGATTGATGAAGATATCGAATTAAGTAAATCTACCTCTGTCAAAAAAGATATGCTTTGTGTCTACCCAATCAAATCTTTAGAGAGCTGCAAAGAGACGTTAATGGCGCTCGGCGGAGGTCAAATAAATACCTCGGACAGTGAAGACGATGCAACATCAAATGTAGTGGAATATATTCCAAGTAGAAACAAATCATACATTCCCGTAAATACTAGACGTGTTCCTTCAAAATATCCTGCAAAGCAGACCGAAAAAGTTCCATCGCCTGTTAAGGCAAAGACCATTAAAAGTGTAGAGCTAGTTATGCCAAGCGTTAGTAGTGGTGATTCTGGTGATGAAGATGACGAAGCCACGCAAAAGGGTACGGATGTCACTGCAATGCCAGAAAAGTCAAGTAGTGCCAAAATAGCTGACGCCGCCGTCAAAAGAACGCCCAGCGGAAGAAATACATGTATTTTCAAGAGTTGTGGAAAATCTTTCGACAATGAACAAGATATGTTTCTTCACTTTCGTATTGGTCACCTGCGTGAGTACTTTACTTACATTTTGAAGGAATGAGTAGAATTTATTTGCTTGTTCTCACGATGATTTATTGATTTATTGATTTAATGATTTATTATGAGGTTTAGCATTACATGAACGCAAAGGACACATACATTTAATTAATCATTTGTTTATTTGCTTACAGATGACAAGAGGCCTTACCACTGTGATCATCCAGGATGTAAAAAAAAATTCGTTAATTCTATTCTATTGGGGAAACATGCAATAAGCCACATAACTCCTGTAAGATTCAAGTGCAAAGAATGTAGGAAAGGCTTCAAAACCGTAGATGAGCTCCAGATACATAGAGACAAGAAGCACGGCAGTGGCAAACAATTTTATACATGCATAATGTGCTTTGACACATTTTCAAGTATTGCAGAAATGAATCTGCACAATGCCACAGCCCATACGGACACTCCTGATAAAAAACTTAAATGTGGTCTCTGTGAAATAGAATTTCCTACCAATCAGGCTTTGTTAATACATAAAAAAATACACGCGGACATACCTCGCAGCAAGTTATGTAAATGCCACTGTGGACTCACGTTCGTTGACCGGGAAAGTTACGACAATCATGCAAAAACACATAGCAAGGGGATGGAAAGAAGTGGAAAGGAAGAGTGGAAGTGTAAAATCTGTGGAGATTCTTTTGTATGGAAATTGCGACTTAAGTCACATCTGAAACGCCACACAGATGGCAAAATGCTGTACTGTAGAATTTGTGGTAAAAGTCATGACAAAAAAAGTGAACTTCAAGAACACGAATCGGCCCATGCCAATTCCACTTTAACTAATAAGTTCTGTAAAGTCTGTGGATTCGAGGTTGACAATGATAGCGCTTTAGAGAAACACTTATCCCTAGTGCACACTAACGACAGTGGCAGTAGTGAGAATGAATAACTTTAACAATTTTTGTTTTATTATTTTTGCTATATACCCAATATGAAAATATTTTTGCTTTTCGTCAAGAGCGTAAGCGCTAAGCAGCATAAATAGCAAGTATTTATGTAGTGTAAGGCACGAATGAATTCTAAATATTTACCTGTAGTGTATTGTATACCTATGTTAGTCTACATTTGTTCTCCTTCTTGTTATAAATATGTATGCACAGTAGTTATATTCTACGATATGATACATAGAACTTCTATCTAAAACATTTTGTTTACTTCAATGCAATCTCGTTATTTAGTAATGTGTCGAAATGTGTTGTATAGGGGGAAATACTTTATTAGTACACTGATTGTATAATAGAAGGTTGTCTTAAGACACAGTAATTTATAAAACAGCGTTTGTAATGATTCCACAAATGGAAGTAACGTTAAAAGTAAACGTAAATATAATTTAACTGTTGGGAGAATATAGGTGGTAATGGTAATGTAATAGACAATGTATTACCTATCTGAAATTAATATTGAAATATAAAACTCAATTAATTGTTATTTAAACATGTGGACCAATTCAATGTCCAAAAGTAATACTCTCTTTAAAAAACCTGATATAAGTGGGTAATAAATTAGTTTTGTTACATATCATCCAAATGTTGATAATTAGCTTTCATTGTCCTTTCACTACAATATGCAATGGGGAAATTAAACTTGTAATTTTAGGCGAATGCTGCTACATGTAATTGTAAATAATGTGCATTGTCATATGGCAAAAGCACATAAGTGGCGTGGTGGTTAGATTAACTATAGTGATTAAATTGTCTATTTATTTATTTATTTAGCTTACCATTGATATATAGCATTACATCATTACATAATACACGGCAAATGGCATGATTAAAATTTAAATTGCGAGTTTGACAACTTTAGTTACAAGATAATATTAATATTCGATGAACAGTTTAAAATTACATAATATTAATTAATGAGACATCGAAATACGTATGAACAACTATAATTATACATTATGCTACTTCTTTAATTGCTAAAAATCTCATTTTATAGATATAGGCCGGAAGTTTGTGGAATGATTATTGGAACAGTACAGAGCATTCTTCTAATTTCCCCAATTATTGCAATAGTATATATGTATGTACCCATTTACTTATTGTCCCTTTGCATTTGTCTGATGGCAGGAATCAATCTGACGACAAACTTCTGTAGATCCTTTTGTCTCATTGCTGCGGTTTCCTGAACTTCTTCATGGGTAGCTTCTTCCTTTGAGTCATATTCCGTAATGCACTTATTGGTGATGAGACTGAATGCAAAACAGCGCATACCGCAATGACGGGCAGCCATGACTTCTGGAATTGTACTCATTCCTGGCAAAATAGTTAAGAAAATTAGTGGTTATGCATTAGACCTAGAAATAATTTCATTTTAATAGATGTTAGCACGTACCAACTGCATCAACACCCAAATTTTCCATTGCTTTAAGCTCGGCTACTGTTTCATAAGCCGGTCCACCAACCATTGTGTAAACTCCTTCCCTCATGAATTTGTCCATTCCTAATTCACTGGCAACTTGTTTTGCAATTAATCTCAATTTGGGATTGTAAGCTGTGTTCATTGCTGGAAATCGTGGCCCGAATCTAGAAAAAACATGGAAATATCCCGACATCACATTTCAATCCATATTGCAATAATTTTGCATTATATTACCCTGAGATGAAACTTTTCTTAACAGTGCAAAGTACAAAAGTGAAATATTGCTAATACCGATCATCATTAGATCCCCGTAGGGCGGAGTCTCCACCAAATCCTGGAAGGTTTAAGTGGTCCTTGATAATCATGATATCACCAACTTTGTATGATTTGTTTAATCCACCTGCAGCATTCGTTACAATAAGAGTCTCGATTCCCATCAATTTGAATACTCGAACAGGCATGGAACACTAAAATTTAAATAAAAGCTGTAGTACCGATTTCATTTAGTGGAAAATATGTCACCTAATTAGTTAAACAATGCTCAGTTATACTACATCAGGAATAATTGCTTTCCCTCTTAACATAGAAACTCCATTTTACGCTTTCACAAATTATTTCACTATGAGTGAGTGAGGCTCTAAAATTCACTATTGTATATATGCTTTCACCGAAGTAACCTTTCATCGCAATGTGCCATTGTTATCTAGAAAGTACTTAACGTTAATAGACTAGTATAGGTCCGCCTGAGGTACCAAATCACATTATTCACATTTGCTTAGTACAATTCAAATATATGCAGTGAATTGAACTCATGGAATGCTAAACGAAACTGACGACAGAAGCCCGAATTAGCATGGTAGCTCAAGCTCGAAAGATGATGTCCGTAAGCAGAACGGTACATTTTGTATCGTTAATTTAATTTTGATTTCTAAGTCTAAACACTTTACTTACTACTACAGTTTGATATTTAAGTATTCAACAATTGTACGTTGGTCCCGTTAATTAAATTAACAACATTCTGTGAGTATTCGCCAGCTTACATTTTACGCATGTATAGGAGAAATACAGTACAGTTGCTTTAACCACGTTCCCTGTGTTTCATTTTACGGCCTCATTTGTCTGCCTTAAAGTAATTTAGTAAAGTATTTATTTTCCAATACTTTAAGAGTCTTAATAATTAAAAAACTCAGCATCAGAACCATAGTTCTATAATATTATGTAATAACCTTACTGATGTTGAACGAAAATGGAAAGTTAATAAATAACCCTTAAAGTCCACATTTTATGCCTCCCATACTATATATAAAAATCTATACTTGACTACATAATTTGTGAGTAACATAAGTAAACACGATATTGTGGGTTCAGTTTTATTACTTGTTGATTTTACATTATTCGTATTTATGTATTTAATACAACATAGTATACTTACTACCCAATATATGTACAATACGTACAGTTCTATGTGCCATATATATTTATAAGGAGGTAAGCAATAAGTACCTAGTATAATTATAAATGAGTAAAAGGGAAAACTAATGGAATATGACGAACTCGAAATATGAAATACACATAGTATAGTAAATCTGTTATCTTTCCATACAGTTTATCATTTACTATTTAAGTAAACAGCAAAGGAAAATTATTTTTTCCTTAAAAAGTCTACCGCGTGTGCGTATTGCCTATTATACTGCCTGTTTACAAACATAAATCAAAATTGTCTATTAATAATAACAATAACCAAGCTATAAATATTTATATCTAATTAGTATTTAAAATTATCTTTTGATTGTAAGGGAATGAGCGCTCCGTTATCATCAAAGAGATGCTGACGCTTAAGCTAGTAACAAGTAGTAATAAGTAGTAATAAATGGACTGAACTTTAATAATGAATAGTCAGCAAAGCTTAAAAGCAACTTCGTTATCATTTGATTCATTCGATTTCTGTTGTGTAACTGTCTTCAAGCTAATAGTAGACTGGACTTTGTCAACTTTATAAAACCTACTACGCATTTGTGCAAGAATGATCTGCTAAAAATATTACGATAAGTAACTACTTATCATGCATATGAACAAAACTTATATAGCTATGTAAAAAATTCTGCACCCTTAATACTTACATCATCCCTAAAAGAAAACTTCTAATAGTTTTTCTCTAGATTAACTTGTGACAATCCAACATAGTAAAGTATGTGGATTAGAAGTAGAACTTGTCTAATCGACAGATCATGAAGAATATGTTGCTGTCAATCAATTTTATATAAAATCAGCAAGACAAGGCTCGTGTGTACTAGTTGTCAGTGAACCGACGCAATTTGAATGACAAACTTGCCACATGCAGAGTATGCATGTAAATACTAATCTCTGGCAACCCGTCAGACAGTCGCCTCGCCAATCTCAAGAACCATTTGTTTCTAATTTACTTAAAAAATACTAAGTAAGTATACAGTAGAAGTTTACATGTAGATATTTTATGTAAGTAACCCTATAATGCTGCTAGCCTGTATATAAGCAAATATTGAGTTATAATTCTAACGGGCGATTGTTTTAAAGATTATGGGTAACATACTTCTGTAATAACATTAACAGATTAATGAGGACTCAAAATTACGGCCACCTATTTTGTATAATTACAATACAATAGAGCAAGTGTGTGAAAACGAGAAATCTATTTACCTTCCACAGAGGATATCCTTCGTACATATGAAAACGTCCCTGCATGCAGACCACAGGAACATCAGCCATTTGTCCCACAACAAGTTTCCCAGCATGACCTACAACAGTTGACACGGGGAAATGTGGAATTTTTTCGTATGGGAAATCCTGTTTGTCATTCAAGAGCTCGGCTAGTCCCCCTAGGCCAGAACCGCAGATAATTCCAATCTTTGGGCGATGATTAGTCCGATCCAAGATGTATTGGGCGCTTTCAGCAATAATTTCGTAAGTGTAGCTACAAATAAATTAGCACAACTTTAATGTAAGTCCTGCGGCTGTAGAAATTGTGATACAGCATGTATACTTATTTACTTTCCTGAATGAAGGTATGCAATACTGTAAAGAGTAGTATAAAAGTAAATGAGTTGAAAAAAGCACATTATCATAATATCATAAAAGCTTACGGGTTGTGTGTGTTTCCATATTTTCCAAGTGGAACTCCGTCGGGAAGAACTGTAGGCGCTTTTTTCCCAGTGATAACCTGCTTTAGCTTGTTGTAATTAATTTCATCCAAGTCTTTGTTCTCGCTATGATCTTCCGTGTTCGCAAGAGTTATTGCTTGCAATTTGGCTTCCACTTCATTTATTATGAGAGCTCCTCCATTTGAAAGCATTGTAGAACTCATTTTCTCTCTACAAAAGTCACACATAAGATTAGCGCGATCAATATTTATGATAATGAAAAGTGGCTAGACTGGATTGGACTCTATTAGTAGAATAGTGTATGGTAATGAATTAAAATTTAATTGCATGCAAATATCATTTTTAACTGTGTAATTAAGGCAAAATTGTTAGACATTTCTGATGCATAACAGTTTCAATTCAATCTTTCAATTAATGGAGTAAAATTCAATTCATAACCTGCTTATGAAACGTACTTGCCAATTAGTTATAGAGGTTCTATATAATTTACCATTAATTACTTCCCAACTTCTGCTTTTTATAAAATCTAACTCGTTTGGTTTGCAATGCAAATACATTCGATTCTATTTATCGACCTGATGCATAAAATGGGCATGCAAATGGTAGCGGTAAATGCTACCAATATATTGACATTGGCACATTTTATGTACCAAATATTCGCAAATGCAACAAATTATTTACAGAGGTGAGGTGTACAGAGGTGCACAGAACTAGATATATGTACTACAATTATAATAAATATTAATAAAAAGTTATTTAATTACTATGTATGTAGTAACTATGTTTGTTAATGACGTGTATAGGCGCATTAGGTTCATAAACTTATCACCTATTTCTATGCGATACTCTTTGCCCCTTTTTGCATACGGATCTTAAACTCATAAGGGATGCATTAAAATAATACGAAAGAGATCCGCCCAACTTTATTGCAAATGCAATCAATGTCAGTGTCAAACCGATATGCAAATAATTTTCTGACGCAATGTTGCATTGATTTAACCTTACTCTGACACGAGGTGACTATGAAGAAACAAATATATGTATTATGTCAAAATAAATGTTACATAAAATCTCGTCTGGTGAAATAATTAATTTTCGTATCGTACGATGACAGATACCTACTTAAGTAGACATAATTATTAAAATTATCTCGTTCAAAGTTACCAATGTGTTGAACTTGGTGACATTGTGTCAACTAAATCTCTTTTAATGCTCTAATTAAGATTACAGTTACACGTATCGCCCCTTGATAAAATGTGTCATGATATAAGTCAAGGTTATGGTTCCTCTCAAAACCAGTCTTAAAACTAATGTAATTCCATGCTGAACCTACAGATAATCAATACTGTATAAAATATATGACAGGATATTGCATAGCTTATAATATTACGTAATATATTCTATTCTTACCGAGATAATTAAGAATTTCAATATTGGGGATATTAAACTTATTTGATTATTCAAAGGCATACTTAAGGGTAGCCACCAGCAGAAGCAAATACATGTGTTTTCCTACTCCATCCCTCCATATAGAACTCAATTAAATTTGATCAATCCGAATAAACGAGCCACGTAAATTAAGCTTAGCTATTAGGGAAGGAGGCATGATTATATTATTTGTGAATTTTGAACTATAAGTTGCCGAAAACATTTTTAGAAGAAAAATTTTTGTGGGAAAACTTTGGAATTTAATTCTGAGTTTCTGAGTTAATTGGCATGAAATTCTAAAATTGCAAAATTTTAAAGTGTAGGAGTTTACATGGGCGCGCTAGTTAGCCCCCCATGAATTTGCTCCTACTGGAGGCTACCCTTAATCAGTAATCACATGCGGTGCATACATAATCTTATACTAACATTTGGCCTATCTACATAAATTTTGCAAGTACTTAGAAATTTTATTTCAAGCTTGGCAATCTGTATAATGATATAGAAAAGTATTCTTACTTGTTTGCTTTTGCTTCGACTCTGGATTTTTCGAAAAAAGTAAATATATTTGTCGTGTATGTTTATATAAAGATCAAAAATTTTCTCGAAATCAGAACACTTTATGGGTTTAATAAAATCTATTTGCTCGCTTCAATAGTTAATAGACAGAAGTTAGATTTCATGTAACCAACTAAGAGCAATTGATTTACTGAACTGAAGGATTGAAATTAGCCGTTCCATCCATTTATATATACCATAGCCTAAAGCCCATAAAGGCAGCTTAGGCCAGAGGCCAACCCAATCCAAGTCAAGAAAGGTTAATTCCTTCTTCCATGCATTGCAGAGTATCTCAAGATGTTTCTTATACATAGTAGTTAAGTTGGTGATTATCTTTGTGTTGAAAGATATACTCAATAAGTAATAAATGTGTTCTCAAAAGTATGCTTACTAATTGCAATTAGTATTCTTTAAGTGTGTTAGTTCGTATCATCTTTTGTGATAGAGGATTGAGAAAATGTATATAGTATGTACTATGTACCCATATTTAACATATAGAATTATATGTACCTATATTTAACCTATAGAATTAGAGAGAATATACATATTTATTATGTACGCTGTTTTTTCACAAAGAAAAAATTGTCACGAAGACACAGTATTCAGTTTTCATAGTATTTAGGCATTTAAGTAATAATTAACTATATAATATTAATAATGTAAGAACAAATATGAAATCATTTGCTTTGTGAAAATAAATGATTATGGAGTATACGAGCTGAATCTTTAACCACAGAAACTACAATATCCTTGGTTAAGGTTTTCCTTAGATTAAAACGTTTTCGGAAATTTTCGAAGAATAGTTGGTTCCACGAGCACCTATCAACAATCCAATTACTTCAATTTTACTAGGGATCTTTTTTTCCTTAATATATGGCAATATATATTTACCAATATTTTAGTACCTATATTTAACCAATAGAATTATATTTGTATTGCTACATAGTCATCATAATAAATGGTCATATACTGCCCATTGTGTACCTACATTCCTCCTTTCAAACAATGTGTTTAGCTCCTTGCTCTGGTATGATATTATGGAACATAATTTATTGCGCACCTACTTTTTTATTAGTTACATTTAAGGCATACGAAATAACAAAGATAAAAAGTTCTTTGGCAGCAATTGCCGAATATTTTTTCTTGTTGATAGGGAAAGGCAAGTTCTAGAAATTACTAGTGTTTAATACAATATACCAATACCAACTCATTGTGTGAGTAAGGCAAAAAATCCCTTACTCAGATGAACCTCTTATATATAACAATACTAAATACCTGTTTGTTTTAGGAGATGATGCTGATGAAGCTGATACTGATAAGAATTCAAATGCGCACTTCAATTCTAGTACAAAGGGATTTCTATAGCATATCGGGAGAATTTCTTGGAATCATTTAAACAGTGACAACTTGAAAATGAATTATAAATTATGATAATAATTCGTCGCGCATACAAATCACTTTGTCACTGCTGGGGACCTATTCAATTTTATCGACGAAGCTATACTGCGTTTTTAACTAAGCGTTTTTAAACACACAACATATTAAAGTTAGGTATGTAAGTCATATGGGAAGTGTACCTAGCTTATTTTATGAATTATGAATTATGAATGCTTAGGAAATAAGTTAAACTTGTACTCAAGGTCTAATATGTATTCCTCCATTTACAAATAAAACTACTGATACATTCTCGTCCCATATTTATAAAATTTTGTATCTTCCAGCAGTTTACCTTTTCTGACAACATAATAATGACTGACAGGAAAATTATAAAAAATTCTAGCAGATTCCTTACAGCAGATTTTCATAAACGCTTTATTACACGTATTAACGATTAATTATGATTGTTTATAGTAAGTATACAGAGATGTTTATATATAAATAGTTACCTATAAAAGGTATGTTTTCGATCGAAGAACAGTATACCTAGGTAGGAGTTCATTCCAACGGCAAGAGGAAAGTAACCGTTGTTATTTAGAGATTACCAATGCCACCCTGTAATTAGAAAAGGATTATTTTTATAATATCAGTTAGAAGCTATGTTTTTCATTTGCTACCTACATACATATAAAATACCAATACTAATAGATATTATAGAACATAATATGAATAATGACAATAATATGAGTACTACGTATATATCGTTACATGAACAGTTAAACAACATTGGATTTAAATTAGATAGGCAGTTTCAATCCAACAATTTTATCTCTCCAGCTTGTCCAGAAGGAGCGACAGCTAATCTCTTTGTCAGCAAGCCAAACAAAAAAATTTAATGCCATACATTGAAAAGTAATCTGTCTCAATGCATACTAATAAGCATAGAACTACTTTTTGTCCCCTAATTATATTCATAAATTCACCTCTAAAGATAAGTCGTTAGTAATCTATATTACGCAAGATGTATTAAAGCACGAATGTGAATAAGAACAAGAAACAGAGATTTTTTATTTCTTCTACTCCGCAGTTAGCCAATCCTTCTTTCCCAATTGGTTGGCTTGAGGGGTCAATAAGATTCCTCAAATGTGTTGAACCTTTCAAGATTTTTTAGACGATATCCTTACATTGTTGACCATTTATTATTGTTTTGCTATGCTTCAGTGAATTTAATTGGTCAAATGTGAAGGATGGGTTGCTCGAGGTTAGCACTTACACTTACGGAATCTTACAATCATTCACTACATTTAAATTAAAAGGGGTTCATTAGTGTAGCGTTAATGCTTATTTACATACTTTTACAAGCAGTACTACTTGGGTTGTAGTCGTAAAGTCGTAACTAAGGTCTTGAATCGGTATTTGAAAGGTTATCTTATATCCTGGTTGATTTCAGGCATCATTGACACCATTTATTGGTAGAGAGAGGAATTTTTGACACTTTCCAATAACGGTATGTTCCCTTTCATTACATTTAAGATTAGTTAGTACCGCTTGCGGCATACCATAATCCTTGCACAAAGTGCTAACTGGGAATTTCCCAGTGGGCAAGATATTGTTAGCCAAATGTACTATAATATATTCTCTATATGTAAATATGTGCTACACATGAATTTATTTTATGTTGGATGTATTTGCTGTCTATGCAGAAACTGAATATGTTACATATTACCTATCAGTAGTAAAAAGGATAAGACAAGGAAAAGTTATTTTATTATTTCCATCTTCATATTTACACGTATAATTGGTATCAAATAGCTGATAAAGTTACTAGTATGTAAAAGATATGAAAATATCCAGATACCAACTTAAAAATTTATAGTATAATTATTTATATAATATATAGGTAATTGCAAAAATTATATTTTAAAAATTGTGGTACAACTAATCCCTCCAACTTTATAACACTGGAAACCCTGGCCTACTAACGCATACATTGAAATGCAGAATTTCCTAGCAGCAAATACTGTAAACAATATTGTTGTGTAATATATTTATTTGCTTATTTCTTGTTTACTTCTTCGGATGAGGATTAACATTGTTATTTTGATTGATGAATTAAGGAATAATTACATTTACATACCTACATTTATTATTAATCCCTGTTGATGGTTAAACTCGTTTTCATATTCATTCAAACCTACCTTGCAACACACAGTTAAGTATAATAGTGCCCACAGAAAGTAACAGCACACTATGCGACATGCATATCTCTGTATATAGCTATACAAACCAAACAGTCTCAAGTTTGGATCGCCCTGGTTTCAAAGGTGACCTCTACTTATGCAGAAAAACACGTAAGCGAAATCGGCTTGACAAACTTGATATAGTTAAAGGCTATAAAATTTTGAAGTATCATTACATAACTACGTGTTAACTTTTAATGATTTATATAATATGTAAGACAGCTTCACTAAATACAAATAGCTACGTACACTTTAAATAAAGATAAGATAGATAGTAGGTAATTTATTTTTGCGATTACATAAATATATTTCCAGTGATTTTTCCAATCAATCTTTATGAACTACTAAGGTAAAATGTGTGCTCCAATTTAAAAACAACTTGAAAATACTACGTACCTATATACAAATAAAATTAGGATTAGTGATTAAAGCAAGCAAGCAAAAAAGAACCTTCTTTCGGATTATTGACATTGCATCACGCGTCTTGTCGCTTGCGTCACTAAAGGATAAACCTGAAAGTAGATTAATAATTCTGCTTTTATTGATTTGTTTGTTTCCGTTCCGTCCCTCGTAGTATATAAGCATAGGTATAAAGAATGTAAACATAGTGTGCTAGTTCTTATTAGGTATATTAGGTATTCCATGAATATTTTATGCTTTCACGTACAACGACATTCCTATAACATATTGCTAACTACCAATAATACTGACGCTTATACATATACCCTTGTGTTGTCGAGGAATATAGTATCGTGCATGAAATCTAATATTTTCCTGTACCTTTTAATATATCAACCAACTAGTAAATAAGTTTTGGTTAGTTACTTTTTTAATTACAATAGTCTATACTATTTTGTTATAATGCCGACTTGCCGATTATCGACATAGCCTTCTCAGGTTCTGCTGATGAATTTGGATGAAGGTAAACTGTTGGAACTTATGTTTACGGGAATTATCTCTCATTAGTAAGGTTGCATGGAATAGCTATTTTAAGAATGCATATTTTGTACAAACGTTATTCTAATTTTAAATCTTGTGTAATTACAGAACGCTTTCATTGCGAAAGAAATACATCAATATATGCAACTCAATATTTGTCAACAACGCAACGATCCACATAAATCGTATATTTTATCTGTATTGCAGGGCTAAAAATATTCTAGATAGAGTTGCCTGAGTAAATGTCACACATATTATGTACTTATTTGAAGTACAAGTACGGTAAACGGTATAATACTGATAGTAATAAAAGGAGCCGTAAATTACAGTTTACTCGGGCACCAAAAATAACAGTAAGCGTTTCTCCAACCCTTTTTCTTTTATTGCATTTGCAAAAGTTTCATCATCACATCATGGGTTAAGATTAAGAACCTTGTTAAAACTGTGTGCCACAGCTACAGCGATATTAGGTATGTACATATTTTAAATGCAGATAAGTAAATGTGGTACAATAACACGACCTGCATTAATGGATCATTTTTTGTTGTGTTATGTTCTTGTTATAGTGTAGGTTTTATGGCCCTGAAAACTGTTCTGAAAATTCGAAACCTTGCCTTAGCTGACAGCTGAAGGTAAATTCCTAGAAGATTCAGTGTCATTTTTGTGATACCTTATAATTGCAAGAAGCTTAAGTTCAGAAACAAAGAGGAGCAAAACATTATAACAAAAAATATTTATCTAGTTGATACTTGCATTCTATTGCGGTATTATTAATTTTGGTATGTCATGTCAATCAAAATATTATTATGCAGAAGCATTCTTTGAAATGTAAATGTTGAAATGATAGTAATGTTCTTAGCTTTCTTTTGACGGCTTTATCAAACTTGGCTAGACTAGTAATGTCACGAAAACCATAATATCATGCCATGTACGATTAGACGATTATTCTTATCTCTATTGTTTGTAACGTAAACATTTTGTTGGTTTGTATTTGTAAATAGATTAATTATAATAACTCAACTTGTCTAATATGTGCACACATGTATTTTCTACTATTTCATGATACTTATAATATTGTGTTTAGGTAAATTAGTAGAGTTAATGTACATTGGAACATTCGAAATGTACTACTTACTAATACACAGTTTAATAACTAGGGACATAGACATAGACTTTTTGCGAAACATTTTTCATATAAAACGTCTATATAATTTTCATTATTATTGTTGTCATGTTGGTAACCAAACCCCGCAGACTCCAGTAAAATTCCAAATCTCGACAAATCCCAACTATCTTTTTAAAACCACAAATCCAAAGTATTTACACGGAGGTACACAATCTTATCAGTCTGCTTTGGTAATGGTACATTTAACTAATTAAAATACTAAAAGATAAAATAGTATATGATCTTTATATTGTCTCCTTATATTGCTGGTATTAGGTTTAATTAATCTATGACGGGCAGAGTAACAAAATTAGGTCTAGATTATTGCAACATTACATTGCATGAATAAAGTTCATTGGTCAAGGTAAGGAGAGGCTTCAGCACACGTAAGAGATTAATAAAACTCCAGAAAACTTCAGTTTGACTTTCCTTAAATGTATGATGATGACTCTTTTAGTGTCCGTAATTGCTTACTGGGCGCTAAGACGCAATCAGTTATCTCCGACACATTCACATACACATTACTTAATGAGCGAACTGTTCATACAATGACACAATTATAAATAAATGTAATTTGCATGCATACAAATGGCAATGACATCTCATTAATCATTATCAATTCCTAGAAAAACTTAGTCCATTACACTTAATACTAAAAAATTATAATATTGCATATTACAAATATCATAATCTTACAAGTACTTTGGCCACGGGCAGAGAAGTTTATATCGCTGCAATATGTACAATAATAATAATATCTCATTATGAAAGGTTTTCTATGTGATAATTATTGAATAAGTTGTATTTGTAAACATTTGCATGAATATGTAAAGCAGTAGCAAATCCGGGTTAGTTATGTATGGAAAATATAAAGCGCACTATAAAGTGGCAAATGTTTACCTCAATGTAAGGGCATATTATTTGGCTCTTTGCCAGATTTTGTACTTTTCCACAATATAAATTGATATATATTGACATATAATGCCAAAATTCATTCAAAACAGTTTTAAAGTTTCTTCTGGAGAATATTTTAGATTGCAGTATTTGGAAAATGAGATCAACAGTCTCTTAACAATTAACCTTTCAAGAAACGACTTCAAACATCATTAAGAGACTACTGTAGAATGCTGTACAGAGTATTTGCGGACGGTGGAGTGTCATGCATATTTGTATTTGTTCTGCAGGAAAGTCTGGAAAACTAATAATGTTCCATTTTTAAACACGTAAGTGCATTTATAATGTCCTGGGACAAACAGCAGGAAAATAAGCGAGGAAATGTTATCTTATCTATATCTATATGACCTATTTTACTGTGCATCAAACGAAAGCGAAGACAATCAATAAAAACAGAAACGTCACATTCTCTTCTAAGGTATATGCAAAACTACGGCTACTCCAGATGAACTATGAACAAATAAAAATAGTGTAGAACTGGAGAAAAACCGAAGGACAAAGAGAGAAAGAAGAAAGTAAGTACCACAGTTAAAAAAGCTTATTCTGCCAATGCAGTGTTAAGTGGTACACTACCGAATTTCCAGTTAGTGTACTATTTATTTACTATTGATATCTTTACTATTTACCACAATTACAATTAAAACTTCCACATAATTGCTCCCAGCTTTTTATGTGGCATCTTTGGAACGTGTAAGCAGCTCCACATTTTGGGACAGTTTGGAATAAGCTACTTTTCATTTTGTCACAGTTTGGGGGAAAAGATGCTTAATTTTGGCAGGCACAATATGCTAATTGAGTCTTGAGCCAAAATGAAAATGCATCGATATACATAAAATGTAACACATTTTCTCTTTCCCAATATACTTAGTTGATAGTTTTCATTTTACTCACAAATTATCACTTGAGACTTGCGACATAAGTACTAAAGTGCTCCGTGCTACATAGATACTTACTTTATGTATATACGTTTTTAATATGCAGGGTAAGAGGATGAGTTATTATTAGGAGTCTAATCATTAGCTTCTTAGACCACATAAATAGTTTATAATGCTCCCCATTAAAAGGTTCCCAAGTAGAATCTATGAACCTGTAACCAGACCATTGAAGATATTGTTGACAATCAATGTCAGATTCAGTAATTATGTTTGCACACTCGTACGTTTGCTATCTTTGTTTGCTCTCTGCCTGCAGTTGTGCACTATATAGCATTTCAAAAATTACCTAATGTCTACAATGGAGCATAAGGAGTATAGGGATTATATATTAAATACTTGCTATTGTTATATACAATAGGACAATGCAGAGTATTGTAAAAATGTGCTTGCAAGAAAAAGTTTATTTAGTACACAACTACTAACACAAAATATATTTTAAGAGAGAGTCAGTGTCACACATACAATGCATGTTAGAAGAGTCAACTCTAGATTCTGAATAGATCGATAGTGCTATTTTTGTTTATTGTTGCCATACACAATCCTGTAAACATTATTTTAGTAAGTTGATATATGGTCGCAAAATTTGGCGTGACCAATTCTACGGCGATTATAAACGTTGAAATGAGTGCTACGTTCAAAAGAATTCTTATGAAATTCAGTTTCTACTTATAAAATATCTATTTGTATATAATAGTATTTGAAGGAGGTGTATACAAATTAAGTAAAACGCAAACGATATATTCCTGATTCAGAATATTCTTTAATGTTATTCTTTCTTAAGGCATAAAGTTTCTTGGTTGTTGTTATGTACTACTTAGAAATGAAATCTTTAGAGTTAAGCGAAGAAACCTCTGGGGTGTAAGTCGAATTGAACTTTTATGTAGTACTCTTCACTCACTACGACGACATAAACTAAAGTAGAAATGAACGAAAAGAGATACAGGCAGATGCCACGTCAATTTCATCCAATGTTCCGTAACGGCAACCTAACATTCAGTCGTTTAATTTGCTTTATTGCTGGTATTTCCATTTCTCTGCTCAGTTTCTTGCTAGCATTCTAAAGTACCCGAATGTTTTCTAGTAGTTACGTATTTCTTAACTTTGTTTGCGAAAGATTCAAATGCGGGTGTACGGAGTACGGGTACATTGTAGATTGTAGTGAAACTTTCTATAAATAAAATGCAAGCTGCATGGGGTACATTGATCAATCAACTTATCTTCAAGACAAAGACAAGCAGATAAAGTACCTCAAAATACATATTGTTATAAAGGTATGTATTGCGCAATACAACTTAAACAATGACAACAAGAGAAGCCTACACAAGAACATGCATCGCAATTAATTATGCAAAGTTAAGCCTTGCATTCTTAAATAGTAAATACTAGTTGTTGTGTGTAATTTCATAATTACATTATGTGGGTACTCACAAGGTTTAATCTACTTAGGTATATGTAGTTTGTGCAGAAATAATTTACAGAAATATCAAACAAAGGCCTAGAAAATGCTAAAACAAACTTCAGTGTATAAGACAAAGTACACCTTATAGGTAAACGGATATATATATGTATTTGCACATTGACAGAGATTACATAGAAAGTTGGAAAGTAGATCTTAGCATTTCTGTATCAATTAAGCTCACTTTATTTGTCGTGTGTAACTTTGTTGCATTTAATATAGAGTATCAATTTTACTTAAACTTTTTCCAAGTTGCAGAATTCGTTTCTGAGTCGCAAAGCGACTAAATAGGACAAAAGAAAAGTTTAACTTAAAGTCAAATCTCCAAAGTGTCATTCGGTGAGAAAGAAAGAATGACATATGGCAATTTACTCAAGTGACAGCAAAAGAGGACAAAATAGGGCACAAGAGGAAGATGAAGATGGACACGAACAGGAGACGTAAAGAGCTTCTGATAAATAAATGCCCTATTTCCATGATACTGCGGTTTGGATTTTGCGAGTCAAGACTGCGACTAAAGTCTTTACTACATTACAAGGATACGCTTCCTTCTAAATGCTCCTCGACACGGCACGATACTTTATTTACAATTTACAGTCGCAGTGCTTCGTTTACCCTTTTCTATATACATATAGAGTTCCTGGCCTGGCATGGACCAAACCAGGGTTATGTAAACATAATCTGGAATGCACAGAGCGTCTCAAAGGATTCCTGACCTAAGGAACTTTTGCCTTTTAAATCACTACCCGAGATTTCTCCCTACTTAATATTCTACCAACTGCCTTAAGCGACATCATATCTCCTGATAATTTCATCAAGATTTCAAATAGTGGAAAAAATGTCGGAGATTTTAGAGAGATTTTTATACAGTTAAGTACAATACTTAGAGCATATAATGTGTAAGTAAAGTATTTGTAACTTCACATTTTGATGGCTAACCCCAGTACAGTATGATATGATAAATGCCTAAAATCTAAGTTCCCAATCTCCATTGTAAGTTTAACCTTTGCCCTTTTACCGAAATGTAAAAGTTCCATCTAATTCTCTTCTAGTAACATTAAGAGTTACAGATTAAGATTACATTAGATGAAATGAGCATTTTAAGTAAACATTAGAAACCCATTTGGACGATAGGAAAATAAAGTCTACCGCTCAATATGCCCTTTAGGTTAGTCCAACCAATTACCCCTCAATGTAATTACCCACTTGGAATAGACAAAGACACACTTAAATTCTGCACATGTTCTTTTGTTGGATACTTATCAATTCAATCCTTGTAAGCATACAAAATGCATAATTCAGTCAGTATAGGTTTGTAATATTCTAAATTAGGTAGTTCCCCATGCAAAGCCACTATGTGTTTGTATAAATATTGACCTAGACTAGTTATAGCTTGGGTTTCTTGCTTACTTTATATGATCAGGTTTTTGCATTGTTAGTTAACTTGGACGGAATTTCGCCCATGATAGTTGGTATATTTATGAATGCATTTATATTGCATGAGTCCGAATTGAGCCGCAAAGAGCCGTCAAAGTTTGAACGAGCTGAACCGAAGAGTGAGGGGTCTCGGATATCTTATAGGTACTATGAGCTAAAGCTACCCGCCTACGATCCAATTCCATGTTTTTCCCTTTTAGGTAGGTATTTTAAGGCAGATAATCAGATACACATGACAAGCATTCCAAAAAGAGCTAAGGAGAGAGCCTACTACGTTATAACGGTACCGTTAAAATGTACTACTTACTTTTAAATATACCATGTAGATACTTATAAGCCCGCATGAATACAATATAAATTCTTATACACTACTTATCTACGTGCGCTAAGTAATGTGATGTAACTATTTTATTTAGCAACCCTTTTTCTAAGAAAGAAATGAATTCAGACAAGCCACTGCACTGTTTCATGCCATGGGCACTAGAAATGTGTATATTTATACTATAAGTATGTATGTAGCTTATAAAGTTGCAACTTAAGATATTGTGTACGTATGTTAATACTAATACCTATGAAGGGATCCTACAAATATTAAGTTATCCTAGAATTCAAGCATAATTTGAATCTAAGAATAGATATAAGGATATAGATCTTTAATTTTTAAAGTTTGATAAGAATAACAAATAAGTGTATTTATGTCGCAGAGCCCATATCAAAAGCCAATCGATTTCTTTACGTAAAATTATTCAGCTAATTGTTATTTGAATTGACATACGGTATCAATGGGAATTAAGTATATAAGTTTTCCGTAATATACGTAACATTCCCTGTGTATTTATTACATAGGTAGGAAAGAAAGGCGAAAACTCACATGTACCGATGTATATGTTACCCATGTACCATATATAGAATCCATAACTATAGGGTTGTGGAAAGAAAACATCTTGCCTTTTAATAATTAATTGTAGAGTGGTACAGAATTCACCTTTAACTTACAAAGACTTTGTTGAGATGTCCGAATGAATTGAATGTTACACACGTATACACAAAATATTGCATGGCTTACCTTTGCTTTAACTACATAACATTTTATACTTACCTACATCATTACATCATAATAAGATGAGCACACACATTTCTATTGAAAATAAAACTGGGCTTTTGCTATATACACATGTAAGTATTTTGCCCTATAACTTTATAACAAATGGACTATACCACAAACTAGTACTACAATAGAATGTACCTATGTTGAAAGTCTCCATTTTGTACATGCGGACAGTGTATTGCACTGTATACGCCTTTTTTGTTGTTTTTTGGTGTATTCTGTAATTTCATCTTATATTGCCGTATTATTTAACCAAGGGATCAAACGTAATGTAAGTAAAGAGCCTAGCTAGCAAAAGCTAAAGCCAAGAAAAACTCCAAAGTAAATCTCAACTCGTAAGTAAGTAAACCACTAAAGTGTGTAATGTAATATTACAAGCCCTCTTCAATCTACAGGCACTGCTCTACAATGTAGCATTAAGAATTGTACATAACATAGTAAAGGTATTCTTCTCACTCCTCCACCATAATAAGAAATCTATGTAATAAGCTAAGCTAAGCCTTGCTCCCTGACAATGAGTAGATTTACTGATTTAGAAATGAGACAAGCCATATATAACCATAACCGGACCGGATAGAATAAAACTAAAACTAGTATTATATTAAATAGAAGTAGAACTAAGGAATGTATGTGTGTGTAAGCAAAGTTGAATTACAAGCACCTTATGTTCTAACGTAGCGTAATAGAAGAAGTAAGCTCGGCACACGTGTATGTATGTAATTTGTAAGTATGTAATGGGAAAAGCAACGGAAGACTACACAGGAACTTGCTCAGGAGCGTCGGACCGAATTCAGTCAGTCAGTGCGATGCAATAATACTTATTGCAATAATGCAATGGATTTATTCTTGAGTAGAAATAGCAAATACGCAAAAACAGGTACATACATTCCTTCTACAAAGGGTTAAGTCAGAGAATTCCCTTATACCTATAGCATAAGTGAAGCAAACTTGAGATGGCTTATCCTAACTCGTCTAACTTGACTTCACTTGACTTGAGTAAGTGCCTTTGACTCAACGAAGTTACACGAAATAGTGCAAGGTGGAAAACGAAGAGCGACGAAGTCAAGACCCTACATTAGGGATCCTTAAGAATACTTTTAGTAATTCCGGTAGTGCAGAAGAAGAATTAGCTACTAATAAGTACAAAACAAGTGTAAATTGGCAAAGTGGATTCACTAAGCTGAAGAATTTTAAGAAATATCTCTGAAAATGTAATTCTGACTATAAAAGGGGGAAAAGCATATTAAAGGATAAACTTTGTAAGGTTGTAAGTGTGAGTGCTTCTTATGTACATACTTTACTTTGGTAGGTACCTACTTAACGTTAATATTTCTGAGAATATAGTACAAGTAGAGAAGAAGTCGTAGAAACCAGCAGCTACCTACTTAATTATTTATTACTACAAGGGAATTACAACATACAGTCACTACTTACTTCAAGTGCTTTGCTTCCTATTCCTCCTACTACATTCTAATACATTGGAACAGTCTCGTTAAACCATAATTCGTAAGCAGTACCCTAATAGTTACAAGAAGTAAATCTTCTAAATAACATAACAGTGCAATAAGAGAAGAATCTGTTCCTGTTCTGTATATGTATACGGAAAAAGAGTGCCAACTTTGGTAAGAATACCGGGCGGGAGGTAGCGGTTTGGTTATATGCTTGGTTGGCTGCTCACTTAACGAGATAGACAATTGACACTATTAAGTAAAAGTGGAGTATGTGGCATGTGGGTGCATTAAACTATTAGAGATATACAAAAAAGTAAGTACGTATCACGGAATAATTCAATTTGTAATAGGAAACGACGATATTGCGATATAGTAGATACATTATTAGCTAGAAATAAATTATATGCGAGCTACATTACTGTACCTAAAACCTAACCTCTACTCCGAGAAAACACAGAATTGCATTCGCTGGAGTTTAGTGGGCTTGTTATGTATACTATAGGAAACTCACGTTACACTCTGTAACATTGCATTTTACTTTCTACTTTCAATTCACTCACACTAACATCACCGAAAACGGGAACAAGCCAAGCCAAGCCAGAAAATACCCAGCAAAGCGAACGTCATTGCAAAAGACTCCTTCTACTTTCTACGACGGATCCTCCATTCCATAGCATACGAGAAGGCTAGAGCTACCAACACTAATACACAAGTACCTTCATTTCATCCACTCTTCCTGTCCTAAGGCATAGCAAAAGTATTTACTTATTTTCATTCCATACGACGGACGAAGCAAAAGCAAGCATAACCAAAGCAGCCAAAAGCAAGTCTAGAAACGTAGGCGAGCAGCGAGCCGTCTCGTTTTCGTCTGCCAGGCCAGAGCCACAGGATTCTCACTTGTTTTGTCATTCGGGATTCATTCGGTTCCCATTTTCTCTGCGTACTTTACAAATACACATCTCCTCTGAGTCTGAATTCGTTCCACCATTCCAAAATAGTGACAAAAACCGACAAGACAGACATAAATTACATACAACATAACACCGACAGAACAAGAACAGCATCTCCCACTATTACTTTATCATTTCACTTACGGAAAAACTACGTAAAAAGATAAAGCTAACTATGCACAACGGTGATAAAGTGATAATTCAGTAGACACTTAAGAAGATCGGGACGTGACATTCGAAACTTTTTGTTTTTCGCTTCTCTTTCTCTTAACATGATATATTTTTCAATTTAATTCCCGTTTTATTGTAGTCACAATACCCCATTTTGTTTTGCTAAGCTTAGTTATAAGCCAAAAACAAACCGGCCGGTGCGGTAAGGGTGACGTGAGCGTGAAGAGTGTGGGTACTTAACTTATGTAACGTGCTTTCCATTTTTATGTGTTACGTGTGATAAGTAACTTTCAGTTTCACAAATTGTGTACTATAAGTCAGTATCCCGGATTTCGCCACGTACAATACAAATAACTTACAATTTTACAATTTGTTGTAGCAGTTTAGTGCAAGTGCAATTGGATTGGGATTGGAAATTGACATGTGAACTGGCTCAGCCTTCGGCTTGTAGATATACAACACAACAACAACGACTTTTCTGGTACATGCACACAAATAATAATATTTACTACAGGTGATATATGCTACGATAAAGCCATTAATGTATCTCTATATGTAGAACTTAAAACTAACCAGAAGGGACATAAAACAATAACAGCCGACCCGGTATGGTTATAGTTGAGTTTACGTGGAGCATATAGTCCATAAGGGAAATAACCCGCATGTGGATTTCTCACCATAATCCCTTTTGAGTGCGTCCATTTGCATACTAATCCTAGTAATATGTTTCTTATATTCTAATCCCATATAAGTAGTTAGGAATGTACAGATCACAGATTCTCTGCAGGGAACCGAAAAACGTTTATAGCTGCACTTATCAAATTATTTCAGTGCCTAAGATAATATATACTGTTAGTTTTATTGCAATACCTTCTGGATAAGGTTTAAGGTAGTACCTTGGATATAATTTGTATAGGTAATTTGTTTTTCGCTATTTTGCTTGCAAAAAGTTGCAAACTTTCGTTTACATTACAGACACCTTGCCTGACGATATACCTGTAATTGAAAAATTAACTACCGTTGACTAAAAGAACGTAATATAATATTTTACAATACACCTAACTTTCATGTAGATTGGATAGTGATACAGATTATTTAGTACTTTCGGTAAAAATGAAGCGCACCAAACCAAACCATTTATAAATATGCATAAAATTAAATTGATATGACAGTTTGTTTCCTTAATCTGCTTGGAAAATATTTCTGTTGCTGGAGACCAGAAAAGCACTTATCTTAATACATAACCTTAATAGTTATAAGAGTATGCCCTGTTCATGTTCTGTTTGAGTCTGATCTGAGGTACCTTTTTTACTTGCACTGCACTGTAACGGATGAACGATAGGAAGAACGGAATAGTACTTGAATTGACTGGATGTTCCTGCTGATCATGAATTCTACTTTAGCATTTACGTTTACGTTGTTTCGTTGCTATCAGTACATCCCATGAAAAAACCAAAGACATAAAATATCCATTCAGTTTGATAGGCATGGCATGAGAGTTGTTAGGTCTTCCGGTGAACTCTTACAATTGGATTCACTCAATCAATTTATCCTGACTTCTGGTTTTATTAGCACTACAGTGAGCAATATAAAGATCTACATACTAGTAATAAAAACATAAAATATCCATAAACACTGGATGAAAATCATATAAAAGTAAAAAAGAAGCCCCCTAAGGTATACAAAGGATTCCGTTGATAGAATAGGCTTAAAATAGTTACAATGTATGTAGACATATATATGTAATGCATACTTTGTAATTGTTAGTTATAGACAATATATACGATATACTATATAGGAGTAGTGTAAATCACTAAAATCAAAAAATAAATTTGATGCGCTTATTGTCATTGTTATAATAATATGTTTTTAGGTACAAGCGTATTTTGCAAAAACGTACGAGTTTGAAGAATGTGTTAGATTTCTGCTATGTAAGCCTTTGTTCTATATTATGTAGTGCTATTGATTGTATTATAAATGTATGAACAGTAGATTAGTGTTTACTTGACAGTATACACCTGTCTTTGTAAATGAGCTGCAAAGTTAACCTGAACCATAATTTTAGCTACCTATATAGACATGTTATTTGTGCATGAAAAGACTTATATAGTGCACAGAATAACATTAATTCCCTTTGTAGGTGACTATTTATGGAAAACATAATTTATTTCGCCAATACAGATAATCGACCCAATCGAAATGAGAGTGGCATACTAAATATAAAAGTAATAATATCCTGATGTGATAGAGAACCGAATGAGTACGGAACGAAAACGAACTACGAACTTAACCTCAACCGAATCGGTGCAAAAGAGACCGATCAATTTATATCATATTAACTACGTCATAGATAGATTAGTCAGTCACGTAGATCCATTCAGATAGCATTAGTTTGGAATTTTATTCATAACCCTTGACTTGATGCTTAACTTTTCCTATATAAGTAAGCAGATTGTTCCAAAACAAAAGCTAATAAAATTCATTCATACATACCTACACATAACGATGATCAGTCTCATAGTCTCATTACCATAATTGCTTTCCTTTTAGTCCCATCCGTTCGCAATTCCTATTAGAACGGTAATATGGAGAATATTCCCCTCGTTAAACTTTAGTTTACACTAAGCCTACCTTGCATTGGCACTTTATCTGATTGTGAATTTCCGTGATGTGATGAGCTGTTGAATGCACATAATAGGTTTCGCTCTTAAAATAATCTTTCGTTCGATTTTTCATACATTCATTCATATAGCATCATTTCAATTATACGCATACCTATTATTACCTGCCGTACAGCTAATCGTAAGTATACGTAAAGACCGCAAGCGTTGCATTACAGTACATTTACAATTTACATTACAATGTTAAGAGGAGGAAAGTAATTTACATTTGGGTTTATAAAGCATGTTTGTACTTAATACTATTTCACCAAATGTGTGTTATCCTTATGCTCTTTCTTTCAAAATAAGATTACTAGTGAACACAAAACAAAATACTGCAGAGGAGAATCGGGGATATTCGTTAGATTAAGAATGTATGTTAAGATATATCAGCACCTCTAAACTCTAAGGTAGAACTAAGGAACTATAGCTATGTAATACTAAACTGGCTAAAACCATTGCATTTGCACTTAAACCTAAGTACGTATGTATTGTAAGTGTATTTATGTATCTCCCCTATTCCTTTCCTACATGTAAATGTAATGTAAGGTGTAAGCATAAGTATAGCTAATCGTAAAATCGTAAGTAAAAGATTTAGGAATACATACCACCTATACAAAATACAACGCAAATAGAAATCCTAGTCAACATCAACTGTTAAGCGCTTAGGATAACATGTGGGGAGTTAGGATTTAGGATTTTGTGCCTTCTGAACAGAAGGCAAGGCGACAAATGCACTATTTTTAGAATTTTTCGGTTCCTGTCGCACTCAAATGCATCGTTAGTGTGAAAGTGACTTCATTCCCAGTAAGATCGTTTAATGCATTTCATCCATTGCACTGTTATTTACATCAGCCCAGGCTAATTTACATAACATCGCATCATGAAGCTAAATAAGAGTGAAAGAAAATGTCTATGTATCAGTAGAATAATATGTAAAAATGTTGAAACATAATTGTCTGTTTTTTGTGCAGTTTTTGAAAAAACCCAAGTAAAGCAAATCCACAAGCTATAAGGAAAAGTGTCGCAAAGAAAAAAGAGAAAAACGCAGTGTGTTTCCGAACGTTGGAATTTGTGTCAATTTCTCTCTGGGGCTTTCTTCAATTTTTCTTGCGTAATATTGGAAATCGAATAAGAACAAGAACAGAAAGTAGAACCTGAGAAAAATGGAATCTTTTACACGCGAGCCAGTTACTATGACTTCTAATACACAACCATCTTCTGTGAATGGAAATGGACTCCCTGGAACGATGTCCACTGGACCCGGACAAACAAGTAAGTCAAAGTCAACCTAAACTCTGATATCCATATTTTCTTTCCTTTTGTGCTTCATAACGCGCTAAAATAAATCGATGAAACGTGTATTACCGGATATTTTCTGTTCTTCAAAATAAATCGGAGTTTTTATTGCAAATCTGTGTTTTTTTACAAATATTTTGAACTGATATCACCTATATTGTCCAGGTTAGTCCCGAATGTAAGTAATATAAGTTTGTTCATATCATTTCTTTATTTCATGTATATTTTATGATTTTGTTTCTTCATTGATCACGATATCTTGTATCATGGACCTTCGGTCTCGGTGTGTATAAAATGTAAATATTTACTGTGTATTTAATTTTAGTAGATGATTTTAGTCTGAATTCTAACGAAGGTAATATAAATATTAAATATTTGGGACGGGTATTGCTATTGATATGTTTATGCGAGGTAGAAATGGTAATCAGAACATGGATGAAGATGAAATGATCTGTGAGACGAGTTTTATGTTTATTTATGTTGACCATATATGGGCATTGGGGTGTGCATTATTGTAAACTGGAACAATATAATTACCTATGTGTATAAGTAAATATGTACAATTACTGTTTATTTATTATTGTTTTTGGTTGTGTTGTTTATAGAAGTCCAGTTTGCCGACAATCTGATTAGCAACAAGCCTGCGAGCGTGAGCATCCCGACAATCCCGAATAATTCGAGTGTGATTAATACAACGATCGCACCTGCTGCACCTACTTCAAATCCAAATTCAACTCCTATTGTGAATTCAAGCATAAAACCGACTAACAATTTGACTTCTGCTGTCAATCCTCCACAGACTCCGGCTGTCAATAGTGTGCTGAATCCTACAGGAAATCCTCCGCAAACTCAGAGTGTTACATCTACTGCATCACCCCAGATAACTTCTATAACTGGAAACAATAACACAGCGGCTGCTACCACTGTTACTGCTCCTCCAAATAAAATAGCAAATCCTCCTGTTAATTCAGAGTCTGCTACAGGAAAAGCATCTCCTGCTTCATTAATTACAACGACTGCCCCTCCTCCTCCTACTACTGTGACGAAACCTACTACTACTGGAAATACTGTAGCTGCATCTCCAGCACCAACTCCATCCCCAACACCTCCAGTAACAGCAACATCAAAAACAAACGGTCAGTCTCCATCGCCATCACCATTGAATAATAAAGATTCAATTGGAAAGCAAGATACGACAATGAATTCGAATAAAAATACGGGAAAGAGCGAGGAGAGCAACAGTAGCTTTCCGAAGGAAGCTAAGGCTGGAACTGAATCAAGCTCGAATGGGAATGGAAACATGAGTAAAGGCAAAGGTGGCTATATGGGTTTTGCTGATACAACGAAACAGTATTATGCTACAGATGTAGTTGGGAAAGATGTTCAACTCTTGTGTGAGACAGTTGAGAAGAGTGGTCTTTGCGCACCCGCCGACAAAAAAGATTCATTTCCTCCTGGAAATATTTCATCCGTATTGTCTACTCCGCCTGCTGCCAGACCGAATACTGCTGAGAGCATCGTAGCCAGTTCAGCTACTAAGAATTCTCCTGGAAAGTTAGCTAAGGCTGGATCTGGTGGCGGCACTGGCACTTCTGCTCCTGGAACCGCGAAAGCTCCTGCCACCACTCCAACTACTCGGGAGCCTCGACCATCTACTGCCACTCCTAAAGCTCACAAGTCGGGCTCTGGCTCTATCCCTGTTGCTAGTCGAACCTCGACAGCCCGAGCTGCGTCTGCCAAAGTCAGTCCTACAGCTACGTCTCCTAACTCGCATAATATTTCCAACGGAAAGTCATCCACTCCTACTGCAGCTACTAACGGAAACGGCCACTACGACGAAAAGTCTCGAGCTAAAAGTGCCCCAAAGTCGCGACCTTCCTCAAGTCTCTACCGACCTACGGCTAGTTCTGCTCTTAAGGGAATTGCTACATCTCCACCTGCAGCTAAAGCCTCTAAGTCGCTCAGTGGACCTAATAACAACAATAAAACAAGCAAACCCAAGGTAAAACAACATTTTTCATCCTTAAATATTTTCTTATCATCATATAAAATAAGTTTAGTTTGATAAACTAAGTATGTACAATATACACATCCAGCCACTATCCACCCTTCAACATAGAAAACGTGTATTCTAAATATACTTTTATCATTATAACCAAATCATTACAAAATACCTAAGAAAGAAACTGATCATGAGACGTGTTCTGCCACTGCACTGCGTATCAAATGTTTCTCATATCTTATATACTTCTTACAACTTAACTTACGACAAGATCTCTTATATAGTGGATATCTCCGTTCAGTTCTGTAGCTAGGTAGGTAATTTGGATTATATTTCGTTTTGCATCATGGAAAGCAGAATCAAATGCATGTGTGGAACTCTATTCTCATTCTCTGATTTGATTATATATAAAGCACGAAGTTAGTTATATAACAAGCATACATAATACATATTGTAGAAGTAATATGTACCTAAACCTACATACGTATTCCGATTCCTAATCCCGTTCTGGTTCTGCTCAATAGTCAATTTAGTACTAGTGGGAGGGATATTCACTTCAACTTCAGAAAGATGGTCAAGAAAGAAGATCAAGATGCTAAGCATATACCATAGGTACCTAAATATATACCTATTACCTATATAGTTGTATTCTCACAGAAGTCTTATACAATATTTATACAAGGTAGAATTTAGCGAATAGCACTGCAATAAGTCTTGTTTATCTTACGCTGTGATGAAACTCTTCTTAAAAACTTTATTTATTCGTCTGTAGAATCATTATTCATTAAAAGCATATTATACTTTTCCCTTCCTTTTGGAATAACACTGTATACTTGTGTCTGTGGAATAGATTATACAATATTATACAGACAGCAGCGAACTAAAAGTACTTATACTAAATGTAGGTATATATACCCTACACAGATGCTGAACATCGTATTCGTATTTAATACATTTCTCCCAACAGAATGCACAATGCAAATGTCATGCTTGGATGAGCAAGCACACTTACAGACTGCAGTGCAACACTTAATTTTTAATGAATTGTCTTGAGTGTTCCTAAGTTCAAGGTTAGAATTAATCTTTTAATGCAATTTAATCTTCCCAGTGAAATAATATTAAATTAATTAAGTTGACCTACGAACTACCTACGGGTCGAGTCGATATGCATACTGTCGTGATGAATACAGTACAGATCGACTAAACCAAAGGAGATTTCTGTTAAATGTATATAGAGATGTTGTAAAGTGCATAAAGTCATACTGATATAATAGAACTATTTTAATTAGATTGAGAAATTACAAAAATGTTGTTGAAGAAAATATGTAAGAAGCAATCTGTGCAGAGTGCTGCGATGAAAGTTTTTCAATTTCAAGTTACAGCAGTTAAATCTGGTTTGGTAACTGGTATAGCATGTATGTAGTATGTTCACTGTATTATGTAGTATATATGTCTTGTTGAATAACCACAACACACAATGATCAATACATTGCATAAGGAAGGTGAGTAGTAAGTTTATGTATAACAGTAGAGTCGAGAGAAGGCGAACAAAATCTGGCGTTATGCCATGGTTTACATTTTACATAAGCATAGCGTAGGTATTTGTGAATGTACATGTGATGTTGTGTTGTTGTGTACCTTATTTGTTTTTCCGCTGGGCTGAACATTTTGTAGGAAAGGAAACTGGGAACCTATTCCATACATTAGTGTGCGATATTGTTCTTCATTATCCTTTTCTTTGGTCAAATTGACATTTCAAGTATATTACAGTTTGTAACTTGATTTGGATTAATTCTATAGAAGAGAAAGAGACTGTCTAGTCTAAATCCACATAATTTGTACATAGATTGAAGGCAAACCACTACAAATTGACAAAGATAAAGCCATAGATTGACATTTAAAAGGAAATAGGACACAAAAGAGTAAGGAAACCTTTTTTGATGCAAATGTAGAAGCTGTAGACATCCATAATACTGCATACACTCGCTTCTGATTTTGGGAGGATTCACTTTACTTTACTTTACATATTATTGTACGTGTTTAGTAGGTTTGGTACTTCTTCAAATATGCTAGGTAATTCTGATATTCTGAATGAGTATGGGGATTTGTATCAGAAATTGTAAATTTAATCGTAAGAGTAGGAACCGAAGCACATCGTTGTAAAGTTAATGTTCGGTACATGACAGGTAAAATAAGAAATAGCTTATTGCATCTAATCAAGAGTTTTAATCTAGGAAATTAGCAAAGATAAAGTTGCCTGTTGAAGGAGCAGAAGCGTATGTCTTCTTAATGAGTTCAATATGCTATATATCACTTGAAGGTTTACTTTTATAGTTTTCTTTCTGCATAGTTGCCTCTTTCAATTACATTCATACGGACCCAAAATAGTTTTCTTACATTCGTCTGCTGTGGTGTGGAGGGAATATTTACTACGCAGTGAAGTTAGTTTGGTATTTATTTGGTGTTGATATAATGAGGATGTGGAATGGATCTTGTATGGGTATTCATTACTAGTATTATTTATTATATACTTTTTACAGAGTTCAGTAAACTAACTAGACTAGACCATTACTACTGTTTATTCTCCGCTTTTCGTTGTACAATGTTATAAGTACTCAAAGTACACTGCACACTTGAATGCCTTTATATAAAGCTAACCATTCAAAGTCAAATAGAGTATGTACATGTAGCATGTAGTAATTCGAATTGTACAGTATGCCCATTTGTGTTCGTGTTCTTACAGTTTGTTTTTGCACAATACTATTAGTACAATAGTACTAGCTGTCAGTAACTTACATATCCTATCCTATCATCGAATTGGTATGTATGTAATAATTAGGAAACAACTTAAGTAAGAATGCAAGAATTGCTTTGTGTAAGTAAATATTTCCAGATGTTCGAATGCAAAATGCAAGAATGCATTGTTTTAATAAACAAATACTGCATAGGATATCGAGAATGGACGTTCTCTATTCTCGAGGATAGGCTTCCTTGATATTATGCTCTTTCTTACAAGTAAACATGTATTTTTATTAGAGCAAATATACATGTAGTAAGAAGGCAGCCGTAGAGCAAAAGTTAAAGTTTATTGAAATAATAATCTGTAGGCTTGTGTCTTCAGTCTTCAGGTAAAACCTCAACAGTTCCGACTTCAGTTCACTATTTGTTCTTTGTTCAGTGTTAGGGAGACGTCAGTAAGCTTCAGTCAGTACATAAGTTGCAAATGTAATGTCCGTAAATTTGTAATGAAAGAAAAACAACTAGCTAAAGTAAGATAAGCTGTTCTTCTGAAAATGAGTAGAGCGGAAACTAGAGAAATCCTCCTTATTTAAGTAACGTGTCCGTGCAGCACACTTATATAATACAATGAACAACGTACCTTCCCTACACACTACACACATACAATTTACTTTAATTTGTAAACGAGTTGCGTGCTCTTTGATCAGATATATAAGTATGTATTGTGTAGGTACATATTTACGTACACTGAATGTACTATCAGAGTTCAGGGAGAAATAATGCAAACTACTAGGTACCTACATGTATATGCACATATAGGTAGACTGTACTATTTATAAACATTGTATACAGGCTGTCACAAAAGTCACTACCGCTACTTTAACTTATGTAGCTCACGAACCACGGTACCTAGAAGTTCGATTG
>JAQFYC010000091.1:0-90952 GCA_034694165.1 Tomocerus mixtus | reverse complement strand
CGGACGCACGCACGCACGCACGGACAGACATTGCGATTGCATAAGCCAGCCTCGCACACTCGGGCGGGCTAAAAATGAAACAATTTAAATTTTGAAAAAGTTATCCAAGACGAAATCTGTACTGGAATGTATTGTTTGGAAAATTCAACTTTAACTAAATTGGGGCAAAAATATTTTCTACAGTTTTAAATAATCTTAAAATGTATTGATGTTTATAAATATTATTTATTTTAAAACACGACATAGTTTGTATACAACACTTATTTTTCAACACCTAATTTGAAACAGAGATGTTCAAATTCTTAAAAAGGAACAGTTAATAGTTAAACAGCGGTTTATTTTGGTTACGGGTTTATCTTTAAGTAAGCCCTTCTCTATTTCCAAAGTAATATCTTTGCATTAGCTACTAAAGAAGCGTAAGTAGATTATTTTGATATTGTTCGAAGGAATGAAGCCCAGACTGTGGATGAGACAGATAGTGTAGCACCAGACACAACACAGACTAGAGCTAGACGAATACAATTAAAACTCAGCAGCTTGCTTTACTTTACTTTACTACTCCGTCACTTACTTACTCTCCGTGTCTAAAGTAAGGAAACCAAAAGTGCTTACATGGATCTGCTTTATCTCCTCTTTGTAATGTATGTAGTCTGTATTAGAACTGAATGAACATTATTAGTTACCATAGAATACAGTCTAAGTCACTCATTTATATCCACCTACACAACAATGCAACTTATCGTCAGCTATTATAATATGTATTTAATATAGTATGTATGTATATGTACTATACACAAACAAAAGGTAACCAACCTCAACCCCGTATAAAACTATCTTTCTCGTTGATGTATACATACATTTACATGTCTTATGTCTTAGTAGACCACTGTATACTTATGGTACTGCCTTATATGGATATTAAAAGACTTATTTCTTGAGTCTTCATTTCACTCACTCTCTTAAGTTCAACCAGAACCAGGCAGTTGAATAATTAATGAGGAAAGGAAAGGAAGTGTGTATTAAGGAAGAGTGATGAATAGCTTAGCTACGCTTTTCTTTCTTTTCAATGTAAGCCTAACTACAACACTAGCTTCTGATGCACTCTAATCTACAGAGAATTATTATCTATTGTCTGTAGACTTTTATTTCGGTAAGCATCTAGTATAACCTAACAATATTAAAATAATCGTATCCTAAGCTCCTGCAAAGCGCCGGAGTTACACAATACAATACAAATTGTAGCATTTACGTACGTTGAAGTAGATAGGTCCATGAAAATACAGAATACTACGTACAGATATAATCAGATTACAGATAGTGGAATCATCATTACCTTTATTACCTAAGCCATGTGCTACAATCTTCCAATCTCACTTCTAAATACACCTTGACTCCTATTTATTACAATAATATTATGACTTCCTCTGTATAAATCTAATAAACAGAATTAAGCAGTAAAGAGAAACTCTAAAGACGCAATCTACGCAATAAAGTCAGCACGATGGAAGTTATTAAGATTTCAGTGTGTCAGTAAGGATCATCACTTTCCTTTTTATGGAGTTTCTAAATATACAACTAATATATTGTTACAATTGAAGGGCATAACTACCTTCACTAACAAGTTCATACTTTTTAATGTGACAGTAAACTGCTTGATGTCATTCTTTTATTTATTTTAACTTTGAAATTAACGTGTTCTTCTAATGCATATTATATAGTAGCTTTACTTTCTATTTACAAAATGTGCAGCTTGCTTTCGTTAAAACTGTGGACCAAAGATTAAATATTCTAGTTTATTTGTAGGTTAATCATTTTCCAATTAAAAATTAAGCCAGTACACAGACACAATGGTAAAATTTCCGAACTGATTTATTAAATGCAGAAAATATTCTACAGTCTCTGTTTTCAGTCTATGCAAAATTATAATATTTCTTTCTTTCTAGTAAAACATATTTAAATACAGACCGAAAGGGCCATATGGATGAAAGTTAGGTACTAAGTAACAGTGGCAATTATATTGCATAATATTTGCAAATTTTTTAACATTTAAAGTTTCTCATGGAAGGTGAACGTGTAGGTACATGAAGCATTTTAGCATGTGAATCACGTAATAAACAGTAAATACAGACAAAGCAGGATTTTGATTAGGGTTTAAGAAATGCTATTTTGTTTTGCTAATGAACTAACTCTGGTTTTAACAACATTTGTCTAGCGGTCTTCAAAATACATGCATAAGAACATCACTCCAGCTTGCACATCTATTTTCACAACGAGTACCTGTCTGAAAACGAATGCAGACTACACTTGCATGTCCTTATTTTTTCTAATATTATGCAAAGGACGATGAGAAGCGGAGAAACAAGACGCTTACGTTATTTTTTGTGAACAGTATTATGTTGAAATAAAGAAGTGCCTAAACTATGGTACCTATACATATATAGCATAAAGAGTTAAGTAGGCATTATATTTTATTTTACTGCGCACCTGAAACACCTGATGAAAGTTCACAGAAGGTAAACTAATAAACAAAGGGAAAGAGTGAAGAAGGATCACATCAGGTAGGCGGAAATGTCCATTTGGTTAATGAAACGAAAACGAGATCGGATCGAATCGAATGCAAAAGAAAACGACAGATGAGCAGAAAAGCCTCGACTTCTATGGAGAAGAGAGTTTTAAGTGTTCTTATGGCTGTCTGGAACCTGCTCTTACTCTTGAGTCAATTCAGTTCAGGGTTACGTTTTACGTTAGGTTACGTTACGCTACACGTTACTGTGAATTACAGATAATATGATGCAACAGTTGTAAGACTGTAGTTTTATTATTGTACTACTAATCGTGAGTCTTACAACTTACACTTACAACTACAAGCTACAGGTTTAACAGCTAAGATTTTTTTACAGCATTACACGATGTAGGATGTAGTGTAGTGTATGTAGAGTGTAAAGTGTAATTGTAGTATAAAAAGAAGTTAGTTGATAAAACATCTGGAAAAAGACGCCATGTACTTTGACATAGACATTTATATAAGTATATCCTACATATATACCTAACTAAGTAGTTCCTAATAATATTATGTAAATATAAATGTACTACACACTTTTATGTATTATATTCAGTATATTTCATATAACTAAGGAGAGCAATGCAGGGACATAAGCATAATACAAATATAATATCATAATGCTTTTCCTCTTTCTTGTCTTTTAGTAATGTCAGTCGAATGACTATAGTTGATAGTCCACAATATCATAGCTAAGGATAAGTAGCAGGTAGTTGTTAGATGGTGGGAAGCTTTTTTATTTGCCTGTGTGTACCTTCACTTCTTCCGGTTTTTTCTGCTTTGCTTTACAAACTGGAACGAAATTAATGCACAAACGACTGACAATAAGACAGTTTACGCATAATAGTATGCCCATGGCCTACTTCATATATTTGTACACAGTTTTTCTCTCTGCCCATTAAATTGCTTAATTTTTCTGCAGCGCTCAAATTATATTATGCATACAGATAGTCCTATAATATTAAGATAATCTAATATTAATAAATTAACAGACGAAGAGCCTTTTAAATTTCGTTTTGCGTGTTCAGTTAATCCAATAATTATAATAACGAAAATGAAAGTAATGGTTTTCTGAGAATTTCGGTTACGCATTTAAATGCATATACATACATTTAGCGGGTGCATGATAAAAGTATAAGCTACCATGTATCAAGAACAAAAACAAAATAAAACCCAATACACTTAGGTACTAAAGTTTCTTATGGGTACCTACTTTAAGAAAAGGATGTCACGCTATTACGTTTCAGACTTGCTAAACGCTGACATTGGCATCGTTACTACATAACTAGGACACTATATACTGTCTTCATGTTTTACGATAGGATTTTGTGTGCTCATTTTGTGTGAACATACATAGCTAAACTGAAGTTTATACCTACTTTAATACGAAATACTAGCATTAGACAAACATAAACAAAATACTGTTTTCCCAAAAAATGCGTATCAATTTCCAATTACTAGATGATACAATTTTATTTTTGAAAGATAACCATCTTCGTTTGCAACAATGTAACGATAACAAAGATCATATTCCAAAACGATGCTCGTAAATACGTATAAGTCTCCAAAAATGATGCAATATTCAATTACAATGCAATATCGCAATGTTTTCTTTCCTAGTAAATGCAAAGTAAAACGTTCGGGAATGAAGGCGACGTGGATGACCTTTATCTGTCAGCGACGTTCTTGGAAAAATTTGTTAGTCTATTGCGTAGTAAGTTTCTACGCCTTCGTTGAGAATTATGTCGCGCCGAGCTTACCTCATATTTACTAATGGGGTCAAAAAACTTCAGGTTTCAATGCCGCTCGGTACTCTTTTGTTAAAACTGTAATAGCGAGTAAGTTTAAAACTTTTAATTATAACTTTGTCATTCTAGTATATCTGTAATTAAAGTATTAATGAAAATTGTCCAGTGAATTCTAGGGCTTAAGCATTTCTGTTGATGTACGGATAGTAGTTTATGAGCAAATGTAGTTACCATTTACCAAGGACATTGTTATTATAATAGTGGAAGTACACAAGAGAAAATGATACAAATATACAATGTGAAGGACTTTCTGGAGAGTAAGTAGTAAGTAGTAAGTACATAATAATATTTTAATCTTTCTCTGGAAATAGCCAAAGTTAATGCCTAGAGTGTTTTGCAAGTGGAAGTGGAGGTGCTGATATTATATTCGCAGTTGTAAAGAAAGAAACAAAACATTGCATTGGTTCGTTGGTGAAAGTAGCAAGTTGGAGTTCGGTGCTAGCTAGAGGTGAATGTACGACTTACCTTGACGCCAATATTACGACGTAGAAGTCTTCTTCTCCCCGACCTTGAAAGCAAAACAGCACAGACAGAAACCCATAGCAGAAAGACTTGCTATTTTATATAGATGCATGTATTTTCTATAGGAATATTCCAGTTCGCTTAAAACGTATATCCTACATACGTACAGATGCATACTACTTGTAGCCGGTATTTGTCCTCTTACCAATTTTATTGCTTTGTACTCGACTGAACTGACTTCCTCCTTGAAACGAAACTGATGGAACTTTACGTTCGTTTAGCAAGCTTGTTTACATACTGTCAGAAAACACTCACAGCGATTACAATGTACTCCTATTACTTATGGCTATTACAATATGAATGAAACATAAGGAAACAAAGTGTGTGCATGCAACATAAACTGTCGAGTTGAAGTTGAGGTAGCTTTTCTTACAACAATAATAGTAAACGTTCTCTTCTACTAAACTAAACGTATAACATGTACATATTATTATGAAGTATATTTATTACTTCGGTAGCTGTAGTTAACAAATAAAATTTATTTGTGTAAAGGAGCAAACTTTGTCATATCTATAATAATGTATTTTGTGATGTTCTTTCTAGTACCTACACTATATTCAACCTTGATTCTAAATAAGTACGATTCAGCTTTAATTCTGGCGATGTGGAAACTTGGTGAAGCATCTCAAATCAGGAATAGATAATTGCAACTTTTTTTACATTGTCGCAGCTTTTTTATTTATCCATGAAGACAAGAGACATCAAAAGCTAATAACTTCCCAATTGTGATCTAAACACGATTTGAATATTTATTAACTGATGTCATTAAATTATAGAATATCAAAAGACTCTGATGTGCACTTAAAAGTTAAGGATGATCAAGTTATTTTCATTCTCTTTTTGTGTCGGTTTCCCCAGGCTATTATATGGAGTGACTAACATTGTAATAGTAATTATATTGTTCGCCAATGACAAAGTTATATACCTAAATAAGAGGTTCTCTCATATTCTCTCCTCCCTTTCATTGAGTGCTCTTTGCTTTGCAATCATGAAACCAATTCAGAGCACTCCATGCAGAAGTAGCTGTGTGAGTGCGTTATTATTAATGACAAATGCAACATTACAAGGCAGATTTAACAAGTTACCGATTGACAATCCGTATTCTTTATCTCAGAATCTCATTCTCTTTGGCCCTTCTTCAACCTCATATGCCATTCTTTTATCTCAATGTTCTCAATAATTAATGACACTTTTTTGTCATTAGTTAAACATTTTAATATATTCTGCAAATAAAGCAATGCAGAGGTTTAATGTACAAATAAAGGGACTATTCATTAAAGATGCCAAAAACTTTTTATTCCCATATAACATAATACAACAGTTATATGCAATATATCAATTCCAAAGCACAACAACAGGGATTCACAATTTCATGTATTCTTGTATGATTTTTTTGATACACATATGGTACCACATAAGACAGATGTGGAATATGTGAAATGAATAAATATAATTGAGGAAAGAGCTACATTTAACAGGATAACCTGAAACGAAATGAAAGAAAATAAAATATTGCTGAAATTAAATGTTATGATACGATCACAGTAGTCATTTGTTATCTGAAATAGAAATAGATGTCTACCAAAATGTAAAAGTAAAGAAAAATAAATTCTGCATTCGAAGAAGCATTCAAGTTCTTGAGGGTGAATTCGTAAAAGCTATTGCATTGGAATGTGAATGCGAATGCATGCGATGGTGTTATATACAAACATTATATACATACATAATATGTATTCTCCTTACCATTATTGTAGGATACAATAATGCACATTTCGAGTATACAGATAACAGATAACATAGATGAATGGACGAATGGATGAGTGGGGAAGAAAAAGAATGTTTTAGGTAATGATGGCAATGTGATGGGGTAGAAAAAAGCTTTACGCTTCCTTCTGGTTTCATCTGCCTTCTTTCAGTTGGGTTTGAATGACTTTTGACAGTTGTTTTCATTTCTATGCGGGGCGAGTGCTAGGATCGGTTCCTACAACTTACTTATGAATAAAAAATACATTTTAACTAAATATCTAAATATAAACACTTCCAATTGCGTTTATTTTTGTCCATTCTATAGTTTTAAATTCCTTAAATGCGCGTTAATATTATATAAAATTGCATTTCCTTGCATTTCAAAAAGTATTTCAAAAATCCATATATTTTTATTCGTCAAGAATTAAGAATACATCATAAAAATAAATGCAGTGAGTGCCCAATATCTCACTGCAGTAGTTTTCGATCGGCACTCTGATGCGATTTAATAATATATTTACTATTTATCTCCTACAACGGGACATGGCACACAAGATGCACAATGCACACCGTGAATATTGTATAGGAGTATGCGCCAGGTTAGTTGCCGTTATGGTAAGGTTACTTTTGAGAATCGGATCTGTCATATCCATAAGTAAGATGGGATACTTATGTTAGCCTTCCTGTGGGTTAAAGTAAGAATCAACAGACAGAAAAGTAACAGAGAGACTATTGTAGGATCATTCACTACTTTATACTGTATACTTAACTTCACACGCTTTTCCTATGCAAAACGCCCATGTACATACATACTAGAGTGGCTTGGCTATCTGTAGATGTAGGATTTAGAGATCAGTATTATATTATAGCATAATGTATACATTACATAGCATTACTTTGAGCCTCTGTGCAAGTTGAGTTTGGTTTATTCCCGCGTCTGTCTGTCTTCGGAGGTATAATATTGTAATTGCAGTGGCTTGGCTTGAGTACATACATAGGACAGTGTAACTGTACTTTACCGACCGAAATCTATATACTACTATGCAACCCTGTCGTTATATTAGTCTCTAGTCTATGTACACACACGTTTCTCTATCTTCCGTCCTGGCCTGGCCTGGGCAGAAAAGACAGATCGTGAAAACCCAAGCGGGACTTGGAAATTTGGGGGATCTACATCCACGCGAAGTGAGTGCAGTACAGGACACCAGACCAGACCAGGCCAGACCAGGGAAGAGTAGAGTAAAGAGAGTACCCCATATTATCATACTAGTGTATATTATATAGTTATAGTACCCTCTCCTCTGTGTTAACCTCTAAGTGTGCAAATACATATATATTATCATAGTAAATGTAAGGATAAAGCATTATGATATATAAAAGAAGGGAATTATATTGAAATAGTTGTAGTTGTAGTTGTGTCTAGTGTTGAAGTATGTATGTGCCCAATATAGATACAAACAATGTATGCTGTAATGTGCATAGCCCTTTTTCAGGCTATCATAGATATGCCATTTTGTGTGTTGTGATGTGAAATATATGTATATACAGATAAGTAGTAGCCATAGCCAAGACCAAGTGAAATAGAACCAGAACCAGACAGAGAGGCAGAGGAGTCGCAGACGGGAAGGGATGTGATACATATTTCCTTCCTATAATACATAGTTAGGTGCATAATGTATGTACACTGCGTATATATTACATATAAAGACTTTCAGTTCCCCAGATAGGAAGTATTATGTAATTCCTACTACTGATATATACATTAGATGGAAGATATATCTTAGTAGGAAGGAACCTATGTGGTAGTAGAGATAGTCAAGTCAAGAGTAAATAGTAGTAAATAGTTTGTAGTAAGTAGTAGAGAGTGTAGAGAGAGTATGTGGATGTGGAGTAGTAAGTAGTAGCGTGAGTGAGTGAGGTAGCCGAAATTCGTCCCTCACTTTCCCCGATTTGAAGTCCCAACAGGGCCATTGCCATTTCTCCCTTTTCGGAGCTTTCCAAGTTGCACGTGGCGCATCGTTGCCGCGGTTCTTTAGCTCCTTTACTCTTCTTCGGTTTCATCTGAGTATAAGACTCCTTAGACTTGGAGTTACTCACTCACCCAAACAAAACCACCAACAAGAAACTTAAGACTCACGTTCCTCTCAGCTACACAGTTTTTGCTTTTTTACTCTTCCTGTCTCCCTCCAATTCATCCTCCAGCCATGTGCCCATACACTACTTACTATTGTGTCACTACACATGTCCCCGGTACACAGGCCGTTCTATTTAGACGTCTCTACAATGTAAAACTCTTTTTCGATAGCGAAAGTTAAACAAAATCTTAACAATCTTAAATATTTAGTCGGTTTTTCAATTTCTAGAAAAGTTAAAAATAAATTGGACCAATTCTTATGTACTGTAGTACGAGTACATATACAAATATTATATGATAAGTGCAACAGTAATGCCAAATAGGGAAATTAGTCTGAATTTCTCACTTTACTTAGATTTTGCTAAAAAGCCAAAATGCATAATACTCATTATATATAGACGATATATAGACACAAGATCCCTACATTTTTGGTATTTTAAGCCTGCGACATAATATGGTGTAGTACTACACTACTTAACTCCAGTTCTATGCCCTCTGAATACTTACACAGTCTCTGTCTGTATGTATGTATGTTATGTGTGTTAGGTTCCATACATAAAATGCCCTCTCGCTCACACACTCACTTGCTAAATTCCATCACATTTTCTTTTCCTCTTCCTTCTATAGCATTACTATTCCAGAGATCTTTCTATGTTTTTTGTACATGATAATGTACGGTGCGGTGGGTAGGCTGGCTAACTTATGTAATCACAAGACAAGATGCAATAATACATGGTGAGTGAGTGAGAGACCTTTGCTTTATGTGGGTGGCTTTGGCTCGGCTTTACCATCCCTTCCCTTTAACAAACTTCCTTGCATTGGCTTACCATTTACATTATATTTGTCCAAACTGGATACTGGATACTTTCTTGTAACATGGAACGAATTACGATAACAGTTTCGTATTTTTCAGATATTCAAACTGATACAAAAATTCATACGTCAGCTCTCAACAACAACGCAGAGTCTGAGTAAACAAAAAATACATCCATTTATTTATAATCCACCAAAGCAATATTTTCTTTTAGGTTTCCATATTTAGCCTCTGTCAGTTTGTCAATGGCTTAATATTTCTCAGATTGATTTGTTTTCTTTTATTCCTATTGTGTATCTGTACTTCCACAACTAATAAGTTTATGTCCTACAAGGTAAACAAATCTTGAATGGAAGAAAGAAGGAAATAAATTCTTTGGCTGGAAAACTGTGTTATGCTGTTTATATTTAGTATATTTATTTTCATATTATAGTATAAGAATTTCGACAGTCACATTTCACATTTAATTTTAAATTTCATATTCATTTTAATATGAGTTACGGAATGTCTTACTTTGAAAGTCGACACTGAGACGCAAAAGAAATCGAGTTTTGTGGCATTTTTCGCAGAATTTTCTTTGATGTGATGCACGACTTCGACAAAATCCATTTCCCCATTCCCATTCAATATCCATTCTCCTCATTCCTAAACCTAATACATAATTCATTATCTATTGCAAGAGTTTAGACTTTAAGGTCAGCTTTGGCCTAACTCCCGTGGCTTACGCACTTATAACATCAACATTATATCACAAAACTTTCACGTACGGCCCGATTTATTCCTCCAGAAAGCAAAGCTTACTTTCATGTTTATATAAACGCATAAAAAGGTAGGGGACCAAAGCAGAAAGAAAGTATATACAAACATGCACTTGCATCAAATAGAGTGGCACGCATTTCCTTCATGATACATTCTACAAAACAACACGAAGTCAAAGTAGAAACACAAGGCTTAAAAGATGAAACATGAAAATTGCACAACCAATTTCCAAATTCTGCATCAGACATTTTGATTTCATAGAAGTTATCACACGAATACTTCGTGTCCCATTATAGTAAAGGAATTTGTTGTTGTTTATTAGAGCGTGAAACTATTTAGGTAGGTACAAAGGAAATTAGATCATCCGTCTAGCGTTATAGTAATATAATATATGTAAAAAGAAATTGTTTATGTTTTGGGCATGGACCACTGATAATTAACATTAAGATATAAAATCCACATATAAATAATATTGCTTTACGAAGTGAAGTGTATGGTAGGTTTAGATGGTAGTTGAGTTGGATTTGTAACTCCACTATTTATAGGTAGATACCTTATTATCTGATCGATGTATATTGTCATTAGTTAGTGAAAAATGATACTAATTATTATACTGCCGTATAGTGCATAGAAATGGTAATAGGACGTTAGATCCTGAGACAGAGGATCCTAGAGGATAGAGAATCCTACACAGCTTACCTATCTTGCCCATTCATTCACATGTACATAAGTTCATATATCAATTTCTCCTTAATATTAAATATTTGTTATATTATATGCATAAAATGTTCTTCTGATCTTAGCGTGTAGATTACAACTTAGTTTATACAAAGATTACTATTTTTAATTAATATTTTAAACAAAAATTACTATTTCGAATTTTAATGGAACTAATCCTCTGTCTCTTAGGATCTAACGTCCACAAACCCATACAAATAAATAGTCAAGCAAAAAACGTAGAAGTAATTAGGTATTTGCAATGTAAATTATTTCACTAGCCTAAATATAATTATAGTACAGAAAAGCGTAAAATAATCTGACGATAAGTACTTATGGGAATTCCATGTTATTGTCCTGCTTATATGAGACAAACAACATAAATGCGTAGAATACAACATAAGATTGCCATTGAGTCTGCTATTCTTCTTTGCGATAATGTGTAGTAATGTATGTATGTAGTACTGCCAACAGGCCATGCAAGTTTTATGAATTCATATATTACTGTTATAAATATACATATTTAGTTTAGTTTTATCTATTTATCTTTGGCAGTGATACAGACACATAGTAATAGACATGCTAAGTAGTCATTAGTAAAAGCGACAGTATATTTTATTATGTAAACGGAGTATTAACTATTTGTATGTAAATCAGAGACCGACAACGAGAATTATTATTGCCACATAGAACGCACATGTTATAACGTAATGGCTTTCACATTTACACAAACAAACTGATCGTAAGAAGAACCAGTTAAATCCGGAATGATCTCGTTTCAAGTAGTAACATAACAGTTGACGAAATAATGAAACCAAATGGTGGCCTACAGTTTTAATGTAGTGAGTGAGGGACGAACTTCTTTGCGCCGAGCAAGTTGTTAAAGGAGATGGCTTTCAGTGCAGTAAACATCACAGTTTTCTTTCCTACATAATTACCAAAGAACTCGTGTAATGGTCTTCTTTGTTGTGAAACCAGGTGAATGAATAGAAAAGCGTGGAAAAGTTTCGTTTGTTTACATACATACTTAAATAGTATGCAATTACGACGCAAATAATGTATTCAGCACATACTTATGCACGCTACTTATTTTCCGTTACTTCCATACAACATAATCAAAAATGCAATGATTTGTTCAACATAAATAAAGATATTATTACATTATTCATAACACACTAGCATCTCTATTGCAAATAGCTATGCAATTTATTAATGAGCTCTACATACACATGCACAGTATGTGTCATAATCTATTTATGTGTAGAAAAGATATATTTATACCGTAAATGGTAAATGTCTACTTTATCTGTGGGTTAGATCTCTGAAAAACTATTTATGGAAACGTGTGTTTAGCTGCACAATCATTGATGCTATGCCCCATGGAAAAATATTTGGGCTAATGAAATCATATTTATTAAGCTGACTTATTTGTTTACTTAATTCACCAATTTTTTGCTTACAGATAACATAAATATTGATACTTAGGTATTACAATAACAACGAAACTCATTAATTCATATTTAAATAGGTACAAATTAACACCCATATTTAAATAAAATTGAAGTACCTGCATGAAGAATTCTACAATTTTGTCAATTGAGCGAGAATGCTACAAATAGTAAATAAATTCAGGTAATAAAGAACCAACATAATTATTTCTATCAACAATTCGAATTTGAGAAGTTTCGAAGAATTGCTCATATTATTTTAAAAAAATGGCTGAAATTCTAAGGAGTTGGTTGTATGCGTTTACTATAAGCGATTGTATTAATAATAAAATTATATTCAAGTAGACAATAAAATTACATCGAAATGCTTTTATGCCGAAAATGTGAAAAATGCATATATGACTACATAGTAGATTTGCAGATGGCAGGCAATATTGTCCCAGGCAACATTAATAATTGTGTCTAGCAGTAGTACATTAAAAATTTCTAATGGTATTAACTGACTTTACCCTATCAACCGAACACGAACTCAAATGGAAGCTCTGGATAGATATGATATAGAGGTAGTTCTCATTTGATGTGATCGAGTTTTGGCATTTTGTTTTTTGATACTTCTCAAGGACGAAATAGGAAACGTTATAATAGCAGTAAAAAGTTAGATTGCAAATTTACTTTCCTTTAAAGCTTATAGATAGCAATGTAAGTTTATTTTGGAGGCTATGGTAGTTATATGAAGTTTATGATGAGAGACAAGAACGCAACTAGCTCAAGGTGTTTGATAGTAGGACAGCGCAATATAACACCAGTATAACATGCCAACTTCGTTGAATTACAATTATAAACCGAGTCAAGTGAAGCCAAGTCAACTCAGACGAGACTCAGACATACTTACGTTAGTTTCAGAAATAGTAAACATAGAAACAAATAGGTACATTAGGCAGTATGAAGGTAAATAGTAAATACGTAGTAGAACATATCAAGTGGTATGTCTGTACCATGTATATTTACTTTGTGACGAGTGCTTCTTACAATATTAAAGAGACAAGAGCCCATCATGACTTATTAATGAGTTCAAATTGGATTTGTCCATCCTATAACATAACTGCTTTCTTTTATTTCTTTAGATGTACATTTGCTGTAGTAGTTTGCTTTTTATAGGGGAAAGGCGATACACATAAATAGAAGCTTTCTTCATATCCAATCCTATTCCTGTATCTTATCCACCTTGTTTATCCTTGGATTTTGTCTAGACTCACTCTACACAAGCAGACTATCTAATCGCAAGAGTGTTTTTGTTTTTGTATACCCTACACACATTCCTCAACATTGTTTGAACTTCGATTTGTAAGCGTCAAGTCAAGTAAATAGAAAATAGAAACTAAATGTAGCATATTTATTGAATGTATCATGATATTGCTATATATAGTAGTACCTAAACTTTTGTTAGCTACTTTTCATATATAATAGACAACATAATTAAGTAGGCACTCCGTATAGCACACATAATTGCCAGACTGAAGGTGAAATGTATAAATATAGCCGTTATACTTATAAAAACTTATAGTTACCCTTTAACATATAAAATAAAAGTTATTCTTAGGTTACTTCACAATAGAAGTAGCTAATTGCCAAACATAGTTACTTAAGTGTAGCATTCCTTATTAGCAATACAATATATTGTGTACCTATCTGCAATACACACCGACACACATTATCAATCTATCTACTACATACATAATATTATTTCTAAATGAAAGTAAACGTGATAAATGCTAAAGGGAGCTGGAATGACACCGTAAAGAAATTTCTTGAGGACAAGGATACAATAATAGGATAAATAGATGTTATTGTCTGTATTCGCTATACTATACTATACAAAATCTAACTCTAACTGCATACTTTCTTCCTTTCCTCTTCGCATTTCAGCAGAAGTCAAACTCTTTTCCACTCTTTCCGTGTCAGACATAAAAAAGAACTTGCTCTGTAATGCATATATAGGTATAGGTACACTAAACACATACAAAATGTATGTATGTATGCATACCATGTTATGTAGAGTATGCACTTGACTTCGAGACTATACTTTCGTGTAGGTGTGCAAACAAAGTAGACATATATACAATATCATTTGTATAATACGTGCTTACTACTAGAAGTGAGATTGGTACACTTATCCGAGAAATCTTAGGACGAGACTCGAGATAGCGCAGGAAAGAAGTAGAACGCTGACGCTACAGTAAGGCAACTAGAGCGTCTTCTGTTTTTCCTGCATATGGATCCTTTTCCTTGTATATCACAATGCGGATTATGAACAATAAGCATTACTTACTTTACTAGTGCTTTGCTACAAAAACTAACTAAAGATTCTTTAAGAATTCGAGTTTTGTCTGTTTCTCTACAGCTGTCTCAATTTATATGAATGCTGCTCCACTAAACACAAGTATGTACAACATTGTGTTAGGTACATTGACACATTGTATTAGTACATAGTAGGTATGTATTATTCTTAAAAGTAAGCATAACTATACGCAGCCTCATGCATGTATAAAAGAAGCTACATTTTTATAGTTACAAGTGTAAGCATAATATCGAAGTAGACATCTAAGAACTATGTTACAGAGTAGGATTTTGATTTCTGGAACCTCTATCTGACGATAAGTGAAGCATCTACTATATACTATACATCTGCCTGCATATCTATCTAGGTATGATGCATGTAGTACTTTTGAAAGACTTTGAATTATGTTGTGCACATTATTTAAGTATATAAGTACATATAAGTACATTGGTATAGGTGTAGTATAAGTACATAAGTGTAATAAAGTGTAGCTGTAGATTGTCTAAACATATAACCACCTCCATAGCAAAAGTACCATACATCCACCATTGCATTGCTCACTTATGTACTCAGTCTGTGCACACCTTTTTACTATTCATGTCAGGACATCATGGGAAGCAAGATCTGCCGTCTCGCCTCTTGCCTCTTTCTTCTTCTACTTCTACCGAATCTCTAACTATAACTTGGCTTAGCTTTGCGGCACTCACCCACACTACATAACATAACATAACCTAGTTGATAGGAAGTAGCTACTACTACGAATAAGTATATTCTAACTAACTAACTACATATATGTACGTACTATATTTGTAATAATGGCTACAGATAACTAAATAACAAAGCCGGAGGAATGAAACTAAATGAAAGTGAAACTGAGTGTGTCTTTTCTTTACGTTCCTACATCCTTGCCCTACATGTTAGGTTATGCTATGATATGAGATGATGGAACTTAAAGGAGGAAAGGCCGTCAGATACGATAACTAAATGTATATTCCTTCGTTTATGAAGCGTTATTATTAAATTTTAGGATTTAAAGTTTTCAACAAAATGGCAAAACTCCAACTTTATCTCCTTTGCTCAAACCGCTATTTCCGCCTCAACTTGATAGCTAGGCAGAGGAATAATATTCACTACCACTGGACTGTATGTATCAAAATGGCTACTAGAAGAACACTAAGACCACCATGCGTGATTTGATTATGTAGGTACTTAAATATCTGTAAAATCTAAGTACTTATAGTATATGTTACGTAATTACTGGAGATCTGTATAGCATCTTCCCTTTAATATACAAATATAGTTCGAGGAATGCAATGCGACATGGGGAATGTCAATCAACATGGAGAATTTAATATTGTCTGAAATTTATTCACATCCCCATGTGGGGAAACAGATGGGCAGACCTAAGTTTGTCAATCAAATATAAACGAATGTGTGTAATACATTGCTGCGATGTCATATTTCTCCATTTTATAATATTCTTCTAATTAGAATTAATAGTTGACTTTTTATATATGCATATTAAGCTAGAATATGCACTGCTATTGTATCGGTTTCCAATTTCCTATACATAAAAAATGTCTTTATGATATACTACATAATATTAAATGTATTATTTTAAACATATGTATTAGTTACCAGTATAAGGCAGTCACAAATGTCACAAAGGTCTTCTAATATAGTAATGTATCATGTTTAGTCGACAGTTAACTTTTACATTAGTTGTAAGTGGCAGCATACGTTCATGGAAAGTGAAAGAGCTTCCGAAAGTCCTATCGTTAACTTTTGACTTTCACCATGCATGCGTGGTTTCTCTCCCAGTTTGTCTATGGCAAGTTGGATTATGTTATCCGATCTGGCCCACTTTGTATCGCACATATTTATTATAGATGAGTAGAAGTGGCTCTGGCTTTACATAGCCGTATAGTGAAAGCATGTGTAATATCTGTATGAAGTATGTATGTATTGCAGTCACATACAATAAACTATAGGTGACTAGGCTATGTACCTCTGTAAGTAGGTAGATATATTTAGTTAAGTTATGTTATGGGTACCTACTATGTATGTAAAGAAACGTCTTTCTTTTTGTATAGTATTGCATTGGTATTACAGAATCGGCTCCACTTGTCTATTGTTTGAATATGCTGTTCATACATAGTGCAATAGACAGAACTAGTGTACGGGATAGAATTGAGGTCATGGGATTACTAATAATACATGTCGACACGGCGTCTACTATAAACTTAAACGTTGTAACATTGCTTTTACTAGTTTTACTGCTCATTCAACGACTGTCATGAATGTAGATGTCTGTCTATATTGTCATGTACTCGTTTAGGTATCTAAACAATTACAACACAAGTATATACCTATCTATGGATGCGTATTTACAAATAAATACAGAGTAGAATTCTTTGCAAATAGTAAAACCATAAAATATATTTACCGAACACAAATAAATGGGTAGCACCTATACTATCCACTTCATATATAGTATCCTCAGTAAGTGCTTAGGTTTACATTTAAATTGTCCAAATAAGAGTCGACAGCACAATACTATGTAATTTTAGGGTTGTATTTTATCCTTCGATTAAGGTAAAATAATATATTTGCATGGTTTTACACAGACAGCCCAAAACATTATGAAGAACAAAAGTGGGCATGCCAATTTAATAATTGAAATTTTACAATAGCTGAAGTATGAAATTGAGTCGTCAAATTAGAGATATTACTTATTCCAAAACTTTGGAGATCGCCATAACTAATTAAAATTTAATTGATGATTCGCCTTTGTAGGAAATGTAATTTAGAAATTAATTTAAATACTACTTTCTTTAGTTTAAGACTTGACATTTCTTTAAGTCACATGAAATGCTCAAAGATCCATGAAGTGAGCACGTCTTTAGAATGGAAGTGGAAACTTTACTGCGCTTTAACACATTTAATAATGAAGAGATTTCCATGAAATGTGTTTTAGGAATTTTTACTCTATAGAGATGTTATGAAAAGATACTAGTAGTCCAAAGTCCAACTACACGTATGTTGAGATTTACAGCTATTTCTATGCTTGTATCTGCATTAGCTTTATTTACAAAAGATAATATTACTATTGCATAAATGTCAGTCTTCACTGATGATGTTGTATAACTGTTATATAAGCAGTTAGAGGTACGGCGTAAGATTTTCGTCCAAAAAAAGAAACACTAGCACGTAGTAGTTCAGCGAGTACGTCATAAATAAAAGAGAAGTAAATAGAAAGTACGCAGCAGAGTACAAAACCATCGTTAAGTAAACGTGATCGACGTAGTACGTAACTAAATCTCATATCTGTCTGGAAAGCTATTGTAGTATTAACTTCGTACATTTTATATAGAAAGAGAAAGCAAAGTTAAGCCAGATCCAGGGCCAGGGGTACGTCGTAGTTGCGGAAAGAATGGCTTAAAGCTCTTCCTTCCCTATATTATGTATTAGTGCTGAGTTTGAGCGGGATATTGAGTTAGGGAAACGAAGCAAAGAGTGCGTGGGCCGCCAATGAAAGTCACGAAAAGCTGAGGGAAAGCTAAAAAATAAGGTGAAAGGGCAAATGGAGTAAAAGCAAGTCAGAAGTGCAATTGCTTTCAATTCGCATCCTTCCTTTCCTCACTCACTCTCTTTTCTTTGGCTGATGCTCTCATTCTATTGTCAGCAGTGAATATAATATACGTACATACTATATGTATGTACATACAATGTACATCTACTTTCTAACGCAACTCTTGGACTTTTGCCTGTTTCTGGCTCTGCTTTAGAATTGGTATACCAAAATATAGTCGGTGAAGGTCTTCCCTCTCAGTTCTCAGTTCTCAGTACAATATGAGAATACTCATTTATATATATTAACTGATTTGGCTAGCTCCTGCTTTTCACTTTCTACTTACAACTTACAACAATGCTAATACTAAAATACTTTATACCTTCATACAGTACAGGCAACCTACTTATATAAAACTTTTCTTCATCTATTTACCAAGCATTCATATTATATAACATTATATTTGTATTTAATCTTGTATAGAGAAAGTTAGCTCTTATTAATACATTTTGTTTTCTTTCTTTAGCCTTAATAGTGCATGTAGCAAAATACAATGGTAAATACTGTAGGTCCTGATATACAGGTATGTCTGGGACGGAGAGCTTCATTATATAAGACGGAAACTGCACTATATTTACTTATTTTCGTCTGTGCCCGTTTGCCCACCCGCCCAGACAGACAGACAGACAGGTAGCATCACATCACTTCACATCACAACTTTCACAACACAAAAAATCCCGCAGATACCTACTCGTAGGACTACAAAGGGTGTAGGATGAGTAGCAGACGTACAAGACAAGGTTCAGTCTTCTGTCCCGTCTGACTTTCTTTGGTGAGCTGGAGCTGACTATCCATCCCTGTAGAATCTTTGTTTCCCTTCTTTCGGGAAATTCTTTTTCTTTCTTCCTATCGTGTGGCTATATATTTCCTTTTCATGGTCTACGATGTATTTACTATCTACTCCAGTACCTTACTACAAATACATAGATAGATACACTACATACTTTTGAATGAAACAGTTTAGTTTTATAAAACGGGAGACGAAAGCCTCCAGCAAAAGCTAAACCAAGTAATATTCGGAATTCGGATGGTTGCGACTCAATGGGATCTCAGCTTCAGCTGCCTCAGTTCTTTTCCCTTGGTAGATAGAAAGATATATATATGCACAGTGTACTGTACTGTACATACATAGGTATATAAATATATAGAGTTCCTAAGTACATATGGTGTAGAAGTCCAAGCAAATCATCCGGAATTCTCTCTGTTTGTATAAATTTTCGGCGGACGAGACATAACTATCGATCCCAACTCCAATTTGTGAGAAGTCGACTACCAACTACCATACCATACCATACCAACCAGTATTTTGGTTTACTTTGCTTTTGGTCTATTACGTTCACTTTAGTTGTACATAGATACTTGTTCTATCTGTATTGTGCCTCTTTCTCCCATTCTATGTAATACTATTCTTTCACTACCCAATGCAATCATTTCGGTCCTGGACTGGATTTGGATCTATGTTCCTATCTAATAATGGATTTCATAGTCCCCCGATTCTCAACTTTGATACTGCTACATATTTATTCACTTAGCTGAGGCTTGTTATGTTATTCTTTTTTGGAAAGTGTTGGCTTCCTTGTCGAACTAAACTCTAAACACCGTTTATCCCATTCTCTCTTTGTAAATAGTAGTACCCCTGAAATATTCATGTACAATATACCATTAGGAGTCCGTCTCATTCCTCAGTAGATTGTATATACACATATACACGAATGTATTCGTTTTCTATGGGAATAAAAATAGTACATACAAAGTTTGAGAATCAGAGAATTTAGTTACTTATTAACCTGTGTAAATAATTTAGAGGATTTTCAAAGTGAAAAAGCTTTCCCCTTGCGTTTTATTTAATTAGTCTTGAATTGCTCACAATTGTATACTTAAGGATATATTGTATAAATTTCCATTTAATAAGCTGTAGACAAACGGATGAATATTTAAGTTTTTAATCCCGTATGAATTCAATTTTATAAATAGAATACTTTGAATATAAGGTAAATTTTATATATAGTGAAAGCATTCGGAATTTCTACTGTTATTCTCACAAGCCAGCAAAATACTTTGCCAAAAATAGATAAAACGGTAGGTATTCAGTTTAGGCATGTTTTGTTTACCTTTAGTTCAAGCCTGTCATTAGAATGACATTTCCATTATATTGTAACATTGTAAGTTGTTCAGATTGTTAGAGAGTGAGTGAAAGTAGTGATGTTTAGCCTGAACTGTGCAATTGCATAGTTATAGTGTGTCACTGCCATTGCCACTGCATAAGAGTAAGAGTATGTGTATAAGTATTTGCTTTGTTGTCTGCATTTCATTGCATGTACTTTCTTTAGCACTCCAACTCCAACTAAATCCAAACGTAGAGTAGACTCTTGTTTGTTTATTTGTATTACTTTGCATTTCAACTAGGTTGTTAACCTAAAGGGCCGTCCTACTATTTTATCTGTATATAATATAAAGTACCTAACAACACTTCATGTGCATTGTATACAACGTTTCCAGACGTAAGCCTTTCATGCCAGAGATTTTCTGTATCAAACTGTTAAGTGCCAGACAGACGGAGGATGCTGTGAGGATTTCTTGCAATACATATTACAAGACTACTGTACAAGTACAACTCCGCAACGCAATTTAGCCCAAAGTGATATCAGGAGCATTCTTTGCAGAAAAAGCTCGCCAAACTCTCTCTTCTTCAAAAGAAACCTCACTCCCAAGTATTTTTATCCCTTTCTCATTCCCGTCATACTTTCTTCTCATTTCTACGTAAATTAATTGTACGAAGTAGAATTTAATTGTCATCCAATTTAATGTTTATAAAGATGAGTAGATTTTTCAATCTATTAATTATTATTCTTATTTACTTACAAGATTACATTATAATTTTGATGTATGTATGATAGTTATGCAACAGTAGCAATTATAACCTGTCTTTGTCTGTATTTATTAATCACCTTGTTTCAGAAATGGGTATAGATTGTTATAATTTCCCCTTATTAGTCAGTTAATATATTTGAAGTAGTATTCTAGAGTCCTGTTGGATTTTGGTTAGCCCCAGGGGTTCTAACTTTAGTTTACGAGAGTTATCTAGTTTATCAGAGTAATTAAATGCATGCACACGCGGGCCACGCTACTTACTTAACGTATCGTATACCATGGCACTTACTCAACTCACTACTCACTACTCACCCACATGAGAAAATAGAATGTATGTATGTATACTAGTATATAATAGCAGAATGAAAGGAAACGCAACACGGAATACATAAACTAACGCAGTCTTAAAGGAACGGATCGCTGAAATAAATGGCATAAGTCAAGGCAAAGTTAAAGCTCTGACTTGGATTTGCTAGTTGTGCAACGCCATGTCATGCCAGCAACTAACGGAACGTTCCGCGTCGTTATATAAGTAAAAAGTTAACTTAATTTCCCCTTTCAGCCAAACCTACTGTCTAACCTTGTCGTGTCAAGTCAAGTCAAGCCATATCGTCAAAGTCAACTGTCTGTCATATTCGTACACAATTTACGCTCTTTTCTATCAACACTAGCCTCCTAGCAAATGGGGGACTACTCTACTCTGTTATTAAAGAATGTTTCTATAGATCTAATGAGTATTTACATTAATTTCTACAAGTTCAATAAGCTTCCTTATTGCGTTGCCTTGCCACTCTACTCTATAGAAGTATAATGAATTGGACTGGATCTGGATCATTACTTTACTTATCATATCATTTCCTTTAATCTGAAATATAAAACCCACGTCTCCCAACTGATAGCCTCTAATTTAACTCCTTCTTTTATGAATAGCCTTTCGAAATGAATTCTCGTAATTAATTCCCTTTTACTGTTATTTCCTATAGTTTTGTCTTGAAATTGCTGAGCCCATTCATATTACATACAGTTCAGTGGGTGGGCGAGCCTATCTATAGATACATAGACTTTTACTTAAATAAAAGTAGACTACGAGGTTAGAATAAATAAAGTATTAAGACAAAAGCCCTACAAAGAATTTGAAATGCGGAAAATGAACTCTAAAAACTACGTAATGATAAATTTGCATAAATAATATAGTGTTGTAGTGAATACATATCTACTATCTACATTACTTGTATACTATAGGTATTCTAAATATAAAAGCACTACAAATACTCCTGGCCTGGACTCGATATACAGATAGAGTGAGAGTGTTTCCTTGCAGAGGCCTGGCCTGGTCTGGCCTGTCTTGAAACACTGTGCACGAAGGGGACATCTAAAAATAGTATGTCACGTCAAGAAAGTTTATGTCTTTTGAGACGCTTTTGATGAAATCATTGTCATTCATAGTGTGTGCGAAGGCAAAGGCGAAAATTGCTTTACTTCGGCTCCTAAATAAGTCCTTAAGCGAATACATGCTGTTATGAGCATTACACTACTATGTATGCACACGCATTATGTGTAGATACATAATACATACTACTACTATAGTACTATATATACCTAAAGCTAAACCTTATATGATACAAGATGCGTAATGTAGATATATGTGCCTATATAAGTATATAGAATAATATTAGACTACAGTACACGCAAAATAAAAGAAAGCGTGCCGAACAAAAGTGAACTAAATCGCTTGGGTGTAGTGTAGGAGTAGAGACGAGAAGAGGGGACACAAGATCCCTACATAAATAGGTACATGTCTATGTAATGTCTGCCTTCTCTGTGAATTGGAGATGATGGGAGAATGAGATAGAAGGGAAAGAAAGAGTTAGTGAAGTGAATGTCATGATGTTGTTGTTGTCTATAGCTATGTCAAGCCAAGCCACGCTATGTGGGTTCCCTTCCTTCTGTATCTGTAAGTAAGTACATATTATACATACATACTACACACGTACGTACGTTGTGTTCTGATGTTCATACATACATAGTTTGAGCTTTGACTTTTAGCAATGTTATGTAATTGAACGATAGGAAGGAGAAAACGGGAAAGTGTGTGTAGTGTACATACATACTATCGGTCCATTCCTATACGTGCGTATACCTCATAGGTGTATAGTCTATTACGCCTTTCAAACTTTGAATAAAATACTACTACTACTGAAGTACCTATGTAAAAGGCAAAATAGTGTCCCAGACAGCATAGACTATTTGTAGTGACTAGAACTTCCATAGCGTAATATTTAATTGTACAATGCACTTAGCAGTATTTTAAAATCGCGATTATGTAGCATGTCCTTAAAGAGTAATATAGTACATAGAGTAACCTACACAGTAGACATTTTTACATACAAAGTATAAACTCCGTATAAGTATTTATATGGTAAAACTATACTATATAATAAATAAAGTTAAAATTGCAATACATAGAATATTAGGGATTCGAACTTAAGCTTTTATGTCATGTATGAATCGCCTATAAATATAAGACTATTTGCTACAACTCGTGTTAAAAATGCTAAGGCCATAGCGTGTAAACTGATAGTCAGTACAAAGTTCTCGTGCACCCTGCTTGCCTCTGTCTGCTTTCTATCCATAGTTAATGCATAATGTATGCTTGTACTATGTAGTGTAGCATAGTTTGTTTGTAGACATCCTAGCTAATGCTTTGAATTGAAATAGACTAGGCCACTGGAATACATTGGATAGGAAGGAAGCACGAGCTCAATGTTCTACATTAATGTTACGTAATGCTAAGGAACTGTACTTATGCAGTGCAATGTCATATAATGGTATACTTAATGCTAGAGCTGGATTGGACTGAAGCAATTGTAACACTGGAGAAAACATAGCAGAGGAAAGAAGAATATGTAAGAAAAGCTCGTATCTGTTGTTGAATTTTGTATTGTATCCGTACTTAGGTATTTATAATAACAAAATAGTTCACGTTAAAAGTAAACAGAGTTAGGATCTTAAGCACTAATTCTGGGAGTGGTAGCTCCACACTGCATAGGACCTTAAATAGTTTGAGCAAATGTCAAAACATTTTATTTGAAACTAAAAGAGCAAAAAATTTAGTAAAAAAGTTTTTATAAATAAGTAGACTGTGTGGTATATTTTGATCTGCCTACAACTTTGTAGCTTTTAAAAAATCAAACAATGAAATTGCAGAGAGATTTCTGTATATTGAGAATACTGACAACGTGTAGCAAAGTCTGTAGTCAGATGGAGGCCCCAGTTAGTTTCCCTTTTTCTTGCTCCGTTTTCGGTTGTTTACACCGTTTCAGTTTTCTCTATCCTGGCATTATGTATGTGTGCACTATGTAGTACAATTCTCTCGGTATACTTATCCAGTATTATCTAGGTGCATTTGTAATAGTTTTTGTATTGTTGAGTCGATGCGGAACGGCCACGAGTCTTATCCAGACATAGTACTACGGCATAAAATAGTGAAAGCAAATACATACCTATAGCCATTTCTTGTACTTAATGGTACTAAATATACATTGAATATATATTATATAGTACATGCGATGCGGATAAAGGTATGTAATGCTACATGGTACATAGCATTTCTCCTATATCTGGCAGTAGAATAAGTTTTCGGCTACAAAGTACAAAAGAGTTGGCCAGACAAATATGTGATAGGCAAAGTTGCAAGTGGAAAGGGAAAGGAGCCAGACAGAGTCAGTAGACTAACACTGCATTGTGTGAGAACTTTGGATACAACGGGGATATACCTACGAATACGATACATGTATTTAGCATTATGTTGGGCCTTTCTGCCAACCTAACCAACTGAAGTGAGTGAACAAAGTTCCCACTGTAACGAATACATTCAACCAAGCCAAGGTTACTTCGCGCACTTATAGAAATGCGGGGGAGGCATTGTAAGCCCTTCATTATTGCTTTAAAAATGACAAATTAATGCGCTTGCCTAAATAATGTAATGTACATATTTGGTGAGCTAGTTTTTTAAACGAATGGCTCAACTGAATGCTTGTCGCCGGGCCAAAACAACTGGGCCAATTTTAACTTTAGGTATTTTCATTATAATGAGGGATGCATAAGTATTTTTATAGGATTTTTAAATAAAAGTTTGGGGGAAGTAAGAATTGGTTGGGTTATTTTAAATGTTTGGGCTATGGGATGCATTATTATATTTGGGGTAAATTAGTATGTTTGGGCTAAATTAGTATATTTGGGGTAAATTAGTATATTTGTGGTAAATTAGTATATTTGGGGTAAATTAGTATATTTGGGGTAAATTAGTATATTTGGGGTAAATTAGTATATTTGGGGTAAATTAGTGTATTTGGGGTAAATTACTAGTATATTTAGGGCAAGGTAAGTCTAAATATTTGGGCTACAGTAAGTATTTTTGGGGTGCCATTAAATAATAGGCCATTTAAAATTAGTAATCATTCCTGTTAAATAAATTTAACCATGATGTTCGAAATTGCATAATATCGGCACCACATAAAACGTAGTGTCCAAATCTTTTGCACTTCATGTAAAGAAGAAATATGAAAAAACAACTGGCATAGTAGAAGGGACCCATGGGATAATGTTCAATTCTTTCAACTGCTCGTTGTTTAGTCTCACAGATGCATGATATGTAAGAATGTACCTAAATATATCTTATCAGAGTCGCATCGTAGCAGTGAAGTTTATATATAAACGCTATACATATTATGTACATAGTAGTACTATGCATATAAAAGTGGTGAACTTGGAGAGTGCACTTCATAGCGAAGCCAGGCCAAGAGAAGGAGAACAGGGCCAGGCCAGGGTATTATTCGGGAGAAGGAAAGGAAACGAGGGCTGCTAAAACTTGTACTACTACCTTCTATCTACTTCCCAAAGCATAACGGATCTAATATGGTATAACTTTAACTTGACTGTGGTTGGTATGGATTATCTTCTTCACTAGTAGAAGTTAGGGTACCTACGTATAGAGATACTACGTAGTATATATTTAGTAGTACTACTCTGCTGTGTTTTTGTATGTATGTATGTCTGGCTTTGGCTCTCAACTCTCTGTGACTCAGCGTCGGCAGACTTTGCGGACCCGATCGAAATTTCAAAAGGGAGAGCAAAATGGGAGGAGAAAATTTATTTTGACGCTGGAGGTGAATGCCCGACATCGGGTAGCTTCGGTCTCACCGTCTCGTGCTTTGCCGGGCAAGTCTCGTTCTCGTCTCGTCTAGTTCTAGCGAAGTTTTCCTATTTAATTCGGGGAATAGACTTACTTACATCAGACCTCCGCTCCCGCCCGCCAAAAACTTCTCTACATTCATTTCCCTATGATTATATAGATCGGATATTCTACTACTGCAAGACTACGACTACAACGTACATAACATAGGTACATACAAACAGAACCTTCATATACAATACCTCTTACATAATATCCTTCTACACGCTATCTATCTCTCAGATATACATATATATCCTATCCATCCATAACTTACAGCCTTCCTTCCCTACTTGACATAAGTAACGTGTCTGCATTTCTATATCCATAACATTCTCACACATTTTATGTATCTAAATACTACAATACCTACTATGTATTTTAGGCGAATGTTCCTAGCTCTTCTCTTCTGCCCTGAACTGGCTTGGCTTGGTCTGGCCTGTTTTCTAAAGTGCCTTTGCACGAGTATTCACTACTTTTCCACTCCTTTCATAAAATACAGCACACACACATACATAAATACATAGTTTCATAGAACATTACATAGTACATAGTACTAGGTTAACTTAGGTGCACACAAACTTTCTAGGCACCATAACGTAATATCCTGTTCTATATAAAGTTATACTAATATGTAGTAGTACAGATACAGTAATACCTATGATGTTAGTATGTTACCATTGCAATGCATTCATCTCCTTACGACAAAAACTCCTATAATGGCTATACATTGACTACTAGCAAATATACATTAAGCGGAGGGCGAACGATTTCTTTCTTTCTTTCTCCCTCTCTTTCTGTTAGTTACTACGAACTACGAACGAAATGTTATTTTCAACTTTACTACTACAAACTCCAGCCAACTACTACTACACTACATACTACGGCCAGACCCAGCCAGACCAGGCACGGCTGACTGCTATGGCTTGGCATGGCAGGGCATGGCTACTATTACTTTACTACGTACACATGGTTCGACTTCGACTTGAGACTTGACTACTACTAAACATTGCATTCCACTTACGAGGGAACCAGAAACGAGACATGGTGTTGCAAAGGCGCATCTCTACGTATAGTAGTACATAGTACATAATATATACTAGTATGCAGTATGCGCCAACAAACATAGATACCTTCATACATTGCATAATATTACATACTACACTACAGAACAGACGCTAAAGTTAATACATAGTATATACAAAGTATGTTTACCTCTACCATATATTTGTAGTAGTACTGTCATGTCAGTACAGTAGTAGTAGTATGCTATGCATAATACATACATTACATTACATTATATTAGATGTAGTAAAAGGAGCACACTACTACATACACTTACACCATAGACCACTGCTGCACTGCACTGCTAAAGTCAGTCAATAGATTTCACGTCCCTATGTTTTGTAAGTGTAAGTTGCGTACAAGAGCGTAACGCAGATTCTTGATCGTGAACATGGCATTCGACTATTTTCCCGTCTCTTCATACAAACATAGATACATTCATAATATATATCTTTCACAAACCTTCCCTTATAGTACTTTTCAGAGCTTCTCGTCTATGTATACATATATTTCTTGCTCTTTATGTAATTCAGACTTTCCAGACTCTAACTCTTTCCTATTCTCTAGAAGAACCCTACAATACAAATACATACACATACACATACATACGTAATAGTTGCACACTACACACTCGCTCGATAACACCATGTCTTCACTTAACTCGATGGATACCTCTACGTATCCATATTACTTATGTATGTATGTACATACAAATAAACTATGTATGTACTAGTATGTATAACATAACGGTGTAGTGGCCTGGCAAGAGCAAAAGTAGCTACATATATTTTAGTTAGCAGAAATATACACAGTCAATGTTGAATTTTGGTCCGTTCCCTGTGCCCCGTGTATTTAAAGTCTACTTTTCCGTGATACTAGTCTATAGGGACAGGAAGGAATTGTAAATTGTGCTTGTTACGTAAGTATAGCTAGGTATACATAATACTACATACAAGTATTGATGCGCTTTTCGTCTAAAAATAAAATTGCACGTGGTGGAGCTTGTTTTACTTATTTGGATCTATTTCTTCTGCTCCTTACTTCGTCCTCTTCTTCCTGCCCAGGCCAGTAAGTAAACCCCTTGGTTCTTGTTTCTCATCTGAGGAGATCTGCCATAAGTAAGAAGATTCTTCAAGAGACTATAATACTTGCTCAACTCTTTTCCTTTATTTTCTTTTGGTTTCTACATTCTTACTTCACTTGCACCACTTCTTCAAACCTATAGTACTTTACAATCCATTACAGTTCCTGTTTACTTTATCAAAAAACTGAAACACGAGCTTGGCCTGACAGGTTAAGGAAATCATGTAACAAAAATAAGGTTAACTTAACGTTATCCCACTCCTTTTAGTTGCGTACACGCATTATATTTAATGCATGTCACTATAATGCTATCTTCTTTCTACACTATGTCTTTACATCTATGTATATGTATGAACTATTTTACTCCATTGGAACGTCAATTTTCTTTTATATCCACATTACGTGATGTTTATCTTGTAAACAAATGAAAATGTTGGTTTACTGTTTAATTGTGCGACGTGCTCTTGTTTTTGGCAACTACATTTCCAAGATATTACTTAAAGCGCCGTTACGTATAAACTGTGATCATTGAAATTGAGAATGTATTCCATTATAAATGAACGTTTCTCTAAATTACTCCATTATTATCCTTTATGCATTCTATTTAGTAAACAAAAACTTTCACATTCTGTAACAATGTTCCTTAAATTACATCCAAACAAGTGGATGTTAATTTATTTAAAATCCGTTTACTGAAGGATATAAATTATAAAAAATTTTAATTAGTAAATATTATGGAACGGCCTGCTTATACGTATTCAATACTTGAACACAACGGTCAAAGATAAGACTAACGGTTAAATAAATAAAGATAACCTGCAATTATAATAATGCGTTATCCTTAACACAATAAAAATCTTTGTGTACGCATAATTAAACATAATTGTTTGGGTCAAATAGAGTTGTTGACTTTGACTGACACCCAGTTTTGCTGACGATACATTTTGCCGCACATTGTATATCTTAATACAAAAAGGGTAGCTAGTCCATGTATCTGCAAATCTATAAACACAAGAAATAAAAAAGCAAGCTGTTTCTGGAGCAATAAAATCACATGCCCTGCTGGTAACATGATAATAGGCAGGGAACGGAAAAATACATTTTCTATTTTGGGTCTTTGGTGCAATCTTTCAAGTCGAATTTACCAATTACTCCAATAGTTACAAATAAAATATTATTTTAAATAATTATTTAAATATATATTTCACATACGTAAATATATTGCATATAAATGAACATTATGGAATTAACCATGACAAAAGCCTGCCAAGTAGCCATGAAAATGAAAACTGGTAGGTTGACGACTGACATTTTATTTATGGTCGAAGAAAAAAGAGCAAGGGATGGCTTCTTTAATTTAGTAATACGCGGTACATTACATTCATGAGGCCAGGCATTGAACAAAGTAGAATGTTGTGATGTGAAATGTAAGTCCCAATAATTCTAGTTAAGTAAGTAAGTGTTACGATACCATATCAAATATGGTCAACAAATCACTCAATTTGCCGCAAGCGAGGAAAAGCGAAGGAAAGTTAACGGTGTGAGGAAAGGAAGAGGGAAACGAAAGAAGACTTGTTAGAAAAATAAACACGGTCAACTTTATAAGTCAGATCGAGTTACAGAAACGTGGACGAACAAATGCCTGTCCTAGTCCCACCAACAGCACAGCGTACAGAGTAGAGCACAGCCTGCCAGGCAAACAACCAACAAAACCACTCCTGCTTTCTCTAATAGAAAGTTCCAATTTCTCTCCTGAACCGTACTGGACTGGACTGGACATTGAATTTGTTAATTCGAACTGGCGGCCACGAAAATTTTGTTAATTTGATACATATCGCCACTCCATGTACATTCTACATTGTACACAGTACATGTAGCAATTCGATTAGAGTGAGGACTTTCGTTTTTTATTGGATATATTTTATTTGCTATTTGCTATTTGTATATACCTACATTGCCCCGCAGTACTAGCTTTATAACTATGTTATGTAACATATGTACATCACATCAGTTACAGAAATAGATTCTATTGTTAGTTATGCTATATAGTATGTACAGAGTATAGATTCACTAAAAAGTAAGCCCGAGGACCATATTCTCAATCCTCATGTGTTTAATGAAGTGGATCTTTGTGTATTTTGGTTTGTTGCCGAGTCACCACACCGCACCACCAGTAGCTCCGTTTGCTTCACTTGGTTCAAGCTCAGTGTAGCAATTAATGCGTGTCGTCAAATTTGCGGAAACACGAAGGAAGTAAATACCATTTATCTTGTAGCTTTCCATTGGTTTTTACTGTTTTTCTGCCATTGCAGCATCTAACAATAAAATAATATACATACATACACTCTATTATGTTATGGAAAAGTAAGGCATGTAAGTATGAATTATTTGTGGAGATCAAAAATAATGCTGACATCATATTCATATCATCACTACATAACTACATTAAAGAAAGTTACACCAGCCGAGTGCGTGGATCGGAAATGGATTACATATCTGGTTTAGCTATATTTTATTTATATGAAAAGTGTTTTGGTTTTCGCGTATAGAAGTTTCTATTATTTATATTGGTACTTTCTCCTGGTTTACTATAGAATGAAAATGAAGAATGGCAGATGAAGGAAAAACATTTTGATGAATGAAGTGAAATGTAGTACCTTACTGTTTTTACGTTATACTTATAATGTATAAAATATATACTAGCTATGAATTCCAGCTTGCATGTCGTCAGTCGTGTATATTAAACTATAAATAAATCCATCGTATAGGCAACAAAACCGTAGTCTATATCTAGCACCTTTATGCAATATTCACCTAAAATATGTAGAAAAACCTTTTACTTTTACTGTACTCAAACTCGAAGCTTTCATGTCTTTCATCATCGTGGAATTTAAGCTAATAGCTTAAGCTTCCTTTCTACTCTCTCACACACAAATATATAATCCCGCCGTGGCACACTTTTACCTGGAATATAAAGCACTATAGTCATATAATAATACTTTTAGATGAAAAAGGGTGACTGAGTTAAGCTCTTTCGCAGAAACAAATAATATTTTAATTAGAATGGAGATAAGCTTCCATCAATTTCCTCCAAACTTCTATAGGAATATCTGTGTAATTTCTTTACGCCAACTCTCCGGATTTCCATTCTAGAATTCATTCATTAAAATATTACATGGCTGCCAATTAATGTTGTCGGAGTACGACTGAAACCTTTACGGACTGTGTTTTGCCTGGTTTAGCTGAACTTGGTCGGCAGTCTCGTACGTAAGGGGTACTTACTTATGTAGCTGAATGAACCTTAGCTTAAGTCTATGTGACATGTATTTACATATCCCTGCACATACTTAAACTTCACTGTACCTACACAGTTTTATAAGTACGCAAAAGTACCCCTTATGTACCAAAAGTTTTCTGTTATATCCGCCGACAGTGCTCAGCTAAACTCAGACTACTCCCAACCAAGTTCAGCTAAACAAAGTGAAGCACAGTCCGTAAGGTTTAAGTTGTACAACGACAGAATTAATATTAAGTCATGTTATAGTAGCCCGACCAGGTAGGGAATGCGAAATGACTTCTATTTATAGAATGCGTTCGTAGTAAAATTCAGTTTACGATTTACTCAGACTCATTTAGACAACAACATAATACCCTACACTCGTTCATATTAAAATCGTAGGTAGTTCTCCTTCATTTCCATATCCACACATACACATCTTTGCACAGTAGGTGCAAACACATAACTTATTTAATAACTTTTTACATTTCACACTTAATTCCCTCTTTTAATGCATATATACATAAATACTATTGTCGCCTGCTAGAAAAAAGTCGTAAAATCTTTGCCAAGAATGTATCCTATATAATATGTACCACGTATAAATATACCTAGCATCTAATAAAGATTTAGTTGATTATATAGTGTAAGCATGCTTGTACATAATCGTTAAACTTTATTTATAAAATAGTGCGTAGCTAGCTGCACTTTCCATTTAGAGTGTGTCTAATGAAAATTAAATATATCCTGTGCGTTGCAAACCAAACAATTAAAAAAACTTAAACGATTTAATACAAGTAGAAAAGGAAAGTTAATTTTCCACGCATTTATAATATAGCAGTATAAGTCAGGAATGCCAAGTAGCATATCAAGTACATAGTAGTTCTTACATAGCATCGCATCGCATTTTTCTATTTAAATCCAGCTAGTTTTAAATGCACATAAAATATACTCCGAGTAAGAGCTCCTTCATTTCAGTGTAAAGTAAATGCTAAAGTAAGATGACTAACCGTAGTTACGTAATAAAAGTAAGTAGGCCGTTTAATCCAAAACAAAGTTATATAGTGTGCATGCATACATACATACTTACTTTACTTATATTTGTATATACAGTATATACTTACACACGCTTACTATCAGTAGTAGTTGCATAAATACATATGAAAATGCTGCCTGCATGTGTTGTTGTAAGTTATGTGCACATAGTTTATATAGTTCACCGAATGCATCGCATAGTTAAGGGTGACTCGTGTAAGAACAAATAGAACCATTCAGTTAACTTGCTTTGGCTTGGCGGCACTGTGACTGTGACTGTGCAATGTGAACGACCTAGACTTTTCAAAGCTTTCTTTCTACGACAATCAACATCAACATCCGAAACAGAAACACACACACACACATGCACACATGTGGCCCGAGCTGGAGTAGTCTACTGACTACTTACTCAGTTAAGTTACATAACATAACATAGTAGTCCTATGCCCCATGCCTTGTGTGCAGTACTGTTCTTTAGGCGTATGTATTTGTAGTATGTAAGTGGTCTGCTCTGGTGCGATGCCAGTGCCATTGGAGTGGCACTCAAGTCAAGTCTTGTCATTATATTATGTAATACCTCCTTTACTGCTTGGCTTTGCTTTGCTTTCCTCCGTGTGGCCTACCAAACCAGACCCACTCTTCTATGGACTCAAGTCTCAATGCTACACATACACTATTCACATGGATCTATATGTAGATAGGAGACACTATATAGATACTATAGACAAAAGAGACAGATAGCTTCATACATATACATTACAACGACAAAACACAGAAGTTTCAGTTTCCCTGTAATACAAAGTACATGTATTAATAAGTAATATTATCATGGAGAAGTCAACCATAGCTAACTAAACCAACTAAGCCACTTACTTAATGCGTAAGTCTGCTTTTCGATCTTGTTCCAGATAGATCTGGTTGCTATTATATGCATCGCTTCAATATCACAGAGCACACATTATGTATTATTATATTTATGTAGGCTGCGACTGCAGCCATCAACTAACGCATAACGGTGCTACACTCTTACTTAGGTACACTAAGAATAAATGTATTATGTATTCTTACATAACACAACTCGTGTAATTTTGTATAATATACATTTTACAATATAATCTCTATTACTCAAGAATTATTTTGATTTGGCGTGTAGCCTGACTTAAGCGCTAGTTTATAACTGTTTTGTACCAATGAATTTTCTTGTTTCACGTGTATAAGAAATGAATAAACTATAGATTCATACATACATACATATATGTACTTATTAGCATGTATGTAGCCATTAATTGTAGTTATGCAATTGAATTGAGTATAGGTAAGCTCAGGAAGGGTTAGGTATTAGCATCAGGATTTATATTATTATCATTTCTAAACTTTATGTTGTAAACCAAGATACTTGGTAGAAGAAAAGAGCTCAAAGAAACAATTTATCATTATTGTACTATAGAAAATGTAATGTATTTACACGTGGTAGACTATAATATCAGTATTCTACATATATGGAAAATGAGAGTAATTTTGTAGAGGAAACTAAATTGTAAAGGAAAGGATTTGTGTAATAATGTATGAAATTAAATATATGCATAGTAGTAGGACTACTTGCTATAAATATTACACGTACGTATGCAGAGAAACATGAATAAGAGCATTGGATTCTATCTTGTTCTGGTCTCTCTGGTCTGGCATGGTCTGCCTTGGTTTGTATCATGTTTCCTTCCTTCGGTTTCATTTTGCACTGAATTATTGAAGCATGTCTCTGCTTTTGCCTCCCCTATTAGCTACACATTAGGTTTTAGTAGAGCTCACTGAAGATAAGGATATGTAGGCACTAAATGCTCAATAGCCTCATAATGTTTTCATTGATCATTCCCTTTTCAAGCAAAGATAAATTGGCCAGCATTCATGTACGTTAAGTCAAATTGAGATCCCATATTCTATTTATTCCTTCTGATATTTCTCAAGTAAACATCTTCTACATCCAAACCAGAGTAAACCACCCTTAATAGTTCTCAGTTTAGAGTGTGCTAATATTGACTAATACTTAACTGAATATAACTGCTCTTTACACTCGCTACTTACTCAATAGTTAAACTATACTATGGCCTTTTTTACTTACTTTTACGTACATTAGTAAAGTTATATCATCTGAATCACCATCACAATATGAGAATTTCATTGAAAAGGCTAAACAAACTGATGTTGATGTTATTCTACCAGAAGTAAGAACGAAGTAACTGAAGTACCTAAGTACACTCCTCCAAAAATACTTCTCTCGTCTCTAACTTTATGACAAGCAACAAAGAAACTTTTTCTTTGCTTATATGTACCATAAGAAAATGAACATGGACAACCTTTAGACAACCTATAGTAATGAAAACTATATGTGTTTATTTGCCTCTGTAGAGCATTGCTCCTTGTTTGTGCTACAAGCCACTGTGTGCACTGGTTGATATTTTTCTGGTACTTACTGGTATTTAAACTTGAGATTTAATTATGATTAATGCCATTTCAATGTCCCAATTACTTTACTAAGGATTTATCCTAAATATTCTGTGTGCTTATCAGAAATGAAAAGCACATGTTTGTAGTTTTCAAAATTAAAGTACATTTTATCTCAAATGGGTTTCAAATAATATCATACGACATTAAAGCTCATTCTTGTTATTATAATGAAAATAAGAGTAAGATTCATACTATACCCAAATCCATGTTATAATAAGTAGTTATTGTCACATACGAAAAAGCTTGACAATTGTTCTGTACATGTGTTTTGAGGAAAGTTTCCGCATGAGTTCAGATGGGTAAAGAGTGCGGCTTAGAAGTAGTTCTGAACTTCTGAGTGAATACAATGCATTCATAAAAAATGAGTCTGTTGTTATAAAATGATGTTAAGGGAAGTTGCTTTACTTAGTTTTGTAATCTGTCGTATAGTACTGTACTGTAACGTAGTTGAACGCATTGTAGTAAGCTCAGATTTTGAGTTAAGACAGAAAGAGCGTCATCCATAGTCATAGTAGACCATAGCAGAGCAAAGCAAAGTAAAGTTTTACTGGAAACGAGGACTGCACTGGTGAAAATGATAGGGGAAGGAGGCTAGGGGTAAGATAAGTTGATACAGTGTATGTGCCACACATACAGATAAATAGAAAAAGCTCGCTAATAGTGGAGTAGTTTCCCTGTAAGTAAAGTAACTACTGTGTATCTGTATAAAGATTGTTATAATATCCTACTATCTGACTAACAAAAGATATAATTAGGAATATGCGTAGAGTTGAAGAAATACAATGTAAATGTATTCTCCTTGTTCTGTGCAATACAATACACTACAGTGCATTTAATGCATATAAATGTAGTTACTAAATAGTTACGGATTTGTAACGTGATACAGATATATTTGTATATATACTAAATACGTACATATATACATAGTGCGTGGATAATAGTATCTACATATATATCTGTTCATTACAGATATAGATTTGTAGTTGGATAGAGATAATGTCTTATCGCTAGTTAGTTCAATGTGAATGCGAGTTCATTGTGGATGGTGGAGTGAAGCAGATAGAACAGAAAAGACAGAGAGAGCAAGGAAGCAAGACAGAGACCGACAGAATAAAGTTTGTGTAAAAGTATATCGATCGTGGAGAGTTTTGTCGGCACGTGGTGCTTTTGCTTATGCTGGCTTGGCTTTGGCTTGCTGGCTTGCCTTGGCTGGCGATACTCAAATACTCACTATCTGCGTCCCTCCTCAGTCACACACTACCAATAGTAAATAATAGTAATACCTAATGCTACCAGATTTTCAAAGAAATACATAAGTACACATTTTTATTGCTAAATAAGCAAAAAATTGCAATTTTCCCACAAATTACCTTACATATGCATAGTATGCAAAACAATGCATTTTCAAGAAAATATCAAGTGAGCTTTGAGAAAAGCGACAATATATAATATATAATGACTTTGCGAAATATTGATTAATGCGAAAAGTTTGCGCAAATGAAAGATTTTTAGAGGAATTTCAAGGTTGGAGTTTTCCCAAAACGTTTCTCACAAAGTTGATCTGACATAATATGATTTTCCCGATAACTCCGCCTTCAATTTTTTATAAGAGTTTTGTTTTCATAATTTTCTGAGTTGAAGTTGATTTCTAGGTGCATTTTGATCATTAGACCAAAATGGGGCACAATTTTCAAAAATGGAGTGTAAACCTAATTCGGGACAATTCTCTCAACTGGGAAATTTGGCAACCTTAGTAATACAACTACTACAGATACCTACTACATAGAATACTACTACAATTCGACTTATCTTCAAACACAATTCAATGCAATGCAATGTAGTAGTAATACTACTACACTACCTTCTGTTCTGGTCTCAATCGCTTGATGGTAACTGACAATGAGAGAAGAGCTTCTGTCTTCTGTGCTTTGCTTTACCAACAACTTCCTTTTATTCTTATTATATTCCTAACTGTCTTGACTTGACTTTCAATCGCTTCCTTTCTGTTTCACTACTTTTCTCTCATATAATACAAATAATATATCTACGCTTTAGCTTTAACTTCTTTCCTACTCTCCTCACTCACAATCAGTCTCAACTTTACTAACTACACAAGCTTGGCTTGGATTTATGAGGGCACGGCACAGGCTACACGTGCCCAGTTTCAAAAACAAACACTAAATATCGTCACAGAATACTCACGAACGACGACTTACACTTTCATTTCTACACATTTATATTTAAGCTACGCATTACGCATTACGACTTGCAATGTCAATTTGTTTTTTAAATTGCATATTATGACTTTTCAACCTAATTTTGTTCTAACTGGGTACTAAATGTGGAGAATTAGCTGAGAATTCTCCCATGGATATAAGTTACTTAATTGGCAATGAATTATGGAGCATAGACTTAAGGGGATAATCTGCGACTTAGTTTGATACCCAACTCGGCTTATCCCTTACAAACGTGAATTAGTTATGAAAAGGTAATCGATATTGGAAATACTTTTACGCTTTTCATAAAGATATAAAATTTTCTATCATTTAGGATATTTAATTGGCCATTATACAAACTAATGTCATAATGTTGCATATTAATATATTATGTATAACAATATTACAAAAAATGAAACAAAATGAATGATAGTCCTACTTCTAGACTTTATTAATTATTTTCTTTTTAATGTTTTAATTGTGTTACAAGGAAAAATGAGTGATTCAATTACATAATAAATTTAATTTTTTAACCATGCACAGGTAAGTAAATGTACTAATATACCTATAAATCAAATGACTTCCATAAGTTTACACACCTTTTATACTAATCGGCAAAGCAATGAGGAAGACCTACATTGGAATGCATTTATACATTAATAATGATGCATAATACGTATTATAATGAAAACATTGTGTGGCTTACTTATGTAGAGCCTACATTGTAGACAGTTAAAAGTAAATGTAAATTCGTGTTCCTGTTCCTTCCTTATCCTACGTAATTCCTAAGTTGGTAGATAATTCGAATGAGATATGCATGTATTTAATGTGCACGTGTCTCTGACTTCTCGTCCCCGATCTTTTTGCTTCGGATTCACGGCATTGTTTCTGGAAAATAGTTTGACTTTCTGCTACGCAGAAGAAAACGCACCAGCACAGCAGAAGTAGACAGAGAGACAGGGACAGACAGACATGCACACGAAAGAGAAAAACCAGAAAGTCAAGTCAAGTCTCTGTCATTGCCACCATCGCATTGTGTGTATGTATCTGCTCCCTGTTCTGCTATACGCTCCTTCTACTTTCTACCTTCGGTATGCATCGCACTTGGCCAACTCTTCATCTTCATTTTCATTTGCCATTTTCTCATTTCTAGGTTCTTTCTTCGCTCTCTGTATATTTGTAGACAAGACTTGGACTAAATAGATATACCCATAGCAAACATACCCATTTTCTACTCCCTCGGCTCATACCCAAACATAAATTCCATGGAAAACTTGCTTTGCTCACTTTTCTTAATTCTTCTTCCACTATTAGTAAATAACTACGTCGTAGAGAGCTGGTGATGAAGCTAGTGAATAGTAATCGTTAGTAGAGTAGAAATAGAGTAGAATGCACGCACACGCTCTATTAGACAAACACCATTACTTAGCATCAGGATTAGAAAACTATATTTTTGTTTAGCACTGTTCTCGCTTACCTTCTACATTTTCCTGTATTATGTACATTATAGTATAAAGCATCAGTTAAGTTAAGGATCAGTAGCTGAAGACTATCAGATCAACGATTATTAGTAGTTGAGTTGGGATAACTAAAGCCATTGAAAAAGTTTGGCACATTCAGAAGGGCTGCTAGTCCTCCACAATTTACGCACAGAATCAAGGAAATCGAATCCCTCTTCACTTCTCTCTGCCCTCGCATTCACTTTCTATTCTACAACACTGCAATATTATTACATACTATGTCTTCTGCCACTTATACCTACCTATTACCTACTATCAACTATTACTTTACATTAGTAAGCAAGGTATATTAAGAATATGCTTTATATTGTACAGTATACACTTGACTTAAGTAAGTATCAGCCAGTAATAGGATGCTCTACTCTACGTTTGTATTTTCTGATGGGATTCCTAAAGCTGCTTTAGTAGATTATTAGTATAATGTACTAACTGTATGCTTCCTAAATCTAGCATACATACATAGTATGCATTCGGGTGCTTGAACTTTATCTTTATGTCTACTGTCCACTGCTTACCTATGGGTATAGGTAGTAAGGTAGCATCGCTAACGTAAATAGTAAGTAAGTTTACCTCTGTTGGTTTGGTACATGTTAGTCAACAGAAATAAATTTTGAGATAGATAGAAAGTGAGAAAAGCGATTGTAATATCATGCATATAAACAACTCATCATCAGATCTAGATAGCATTTACAAGCTACCTATACTAGGTACGTACTACTACATAGGCTGCTCCCGATTATACAGCACTCAACTTCCGATTAGTCTAGTGAGGAACGCACATATATTTCTTTCTCGCAAAGACATAACAAGAAGTAGAATTTTGCTCCTTTTCCTTAACAAAAACCATAGCAAGTCAACATCATGGCAAATTACGAGACGGATCACATACATATCCTATTGTTTATACAACAGGATAAAATTGGAGCAATTTTTGGGACGAATTAATTTTAAGCTAATAAATCCAAAGTTATTTAACATTATTGTATGTACTTACATGCGATAGGTATGACCTGGAAACTGAAAGGGGCATTGTGAAAGTGGGATGTGAAATGAGGTCATAATATTGTTGTGTCTGTATAGAATAGCTGCTACGCATTTTATCTAATTATTTCCTACATCTTGTCATCGTTGCAAGAAGACTTTACAAATAGACAAGGACACTCACTCCATTCGGGATCTTACTGCGTATTTACTTTCCCTTGCTTTCCCTTTAATGTCTCATGTCTATAATTTTCTTTGTCTGCACGTCTGTAGAGATTTTAACTGATAGTTGTAGTTTATGTACATATATACATCTACTCTTATTTAATATCTTTGTACTCCAGAGAAAACTTCAGTGGTGTTAAATATTTTAGAAATACGGAGTAAGGAGAAATAATTGGGATGGAAGCAAACGTGAGGAATGGTGGAAAGTCATTTACATTGAATAATGTACCTACCTGGTACTAATTTCCTGCTTGTGTGCAATGTACATTTACTGGCACGTTTCTTTACAACAACGTATATAGAGTAGTACACGTGGGGATATGCGGAATGGTGCATAAACAAGAGTATACCTATGTGAATAACTGAAGGTCGCTTTGACGCAGTCTTCTTCTTTATCTATAGGTTCCTTTGTTTACATACTGCTCTTTACTTCTTCCTTATGTAGTCTTAACACTACTGGATGTATGTGCTATAGTAAATGAGGACAGGTGTATAATTAATTTGTACTTCCTATCCTTTCATTTAATTATGATTACTATGTACGTACACTTCTGGAATGTAATACTAATATGCTATCTACACCAACTGTCTTTGATATCCTACTTTCTACAAATACTGTATGCCACACAATTGTAGATACCCCTAATACTATGCCGAATATGCGTTATTAAATCACATCAAGTTAAGTTGGCCAAAAATGAGATGAATTGTTTCCAACTAAATGTCGAAATTTTGTTTTCATGTTTTGTCTGGATATAACATTCAAGGACAGATTCCAAGGACGCTTAAGTAGAATGCTGTCTTCAGTAGTAACTAAATATTTAAATAATAAAGCTTAATTCAAATAATATCTATTATTTAAAAAGGAAGTTTGGGATTGTGATCTTCTAAAGTGGAGACCTTGAGTGTACACTTGAATTCTGCATCAATATCAAATAAATACCTTGTTGGCTTTCACTTCCCTCTTTTACGTCTCTCCACTTCCAGATGTAAGTCGATTAGACTTAAATTGAGTTTCACTTCAATTCAACATCTCCGTATTAGATAAAGCTGAAGCCATAATATAGAGAAATACTATAGATGTACCATCAGTATATACTTTATCGTATTTACAACTCTTATATACCTGTATTACTTTATGACAATTTGAATTTATAAAGTAGACTTTATGACTACATATAATATTTTATAACAGGAGGATGCCCTCAATTCCACATGATGAAGCTACAGATATAAGTTCAATAGTTCCGGTGTCAATATACCTACCAAGGAATTTAAACCATTTTAGTGGGAGGTAGTATCACCTAACAATATATTGCAAGTCCATATATAAATCTAGATGTGCTCATACTTTAAGAACGTCGGTAATAACTTTACTAATGGCATTTAAATCCATTCAGCCACAGATCTACATCAATCGCTGTGGGTAACATGGTAATAGTATATCACATCATCGTGTAATGTATTTACGTTTTCTATGAAGGAACTGAGTTGGTTACACTGAACGCATTCCCTCACTCACTCCACTTGCTATAGAATAAACTTAAATGGATGAGGAAATATTATATCTCCGAGTTTCGAAAGCATGCAATTTTCAGTTCATCCCCGTCTCTTGTATTTTCAATTCATCCATCCATCCGCCCTGAAGGTATTCAATCATTCAAAGAAAAGCGTGGCATGCAAATAACATTACCTTACCAACATACAGAGTATATCCTTCTAAACTACAAACCCAAATATATATTTTTCATATTTTCTTATAAAATATATGTTTTATAACTATAATTTTTGCTTTTACGCTATACTACTTAATAGGAAAAGGTTCCTGCCGACAAAATGAAGCATAATTGTATTTCGTCTACCTATTTATTTGTATTTATTGTATGATATTAGCATTGCTTTGATTTGGCACTTTGTATGTAAGTATTACGAATATTATTTCCTTCGTAAATGATGAAAATCTCTTTATTCCTTGGTCTTCTGCTTTTAATGTGGATTTTCGCTGAAATTTAGCTTCCTAAACTGCTTTATGTTTTCATTTTACTTCCTTGTCTTGATGTCTACCTTTACCTAAGTAGTATAGAAACCAGTAGAAATGCGAGTTACATATGTTATTATCCATTCCCTTTCACAAGGTTCAAACGGAAATAGGAAAGGAAATTTAATGCGTACGACAAACAACAATTCATAACTATATCCATACATTTACTACAGATATATACAAAATACAAATGTATTTATGCATGAATTATATAGTTTCAAGAGATATGCAAAGCTATGAAATTCTTGCTTGCAACTACATAGAAATATAACAACAGCCCAGACCATGCTACAAAATACACTTTTCGATTTTCTGTCAGAACTCCACTTGGTCGCTGACTGCGGCAGTGAGTAATGTCACAGAACATAGGCTGAAAGTAAATAGTAAATACTACATACATACATATTGTACTAGACTACATAATATCCTCTCTTCAGGATATACAATATAAAATACACAGTGGAAATTTTAAGCTACATTGCTATATCTAATACACAACAGTAGTTTCGGTTTTCCATTCATGTACACCGCATAAATGTATGTATGGAGGGAGTTGTTGTTATGTTATGTAATGTACCTACCACCATACCACTGGCACCTTACCCACCACTTATTTATATGTATCTACATGAATTCAGATATAATTGCTAAAGTGCTTGTAAATCTGTCTCAAGTTCCTTAATATTTGATAGGCTAAATTATAAACACCGTAGCGTAACACCAACCAACATGATTTCTACTTTGTAGTACCTTGCTTGAGATAATCAACGCAGTCGAGCCGAAAACCCACCTATCAGCATGAAACCACAAGAACTATGAATGGGAATTAACTATTCTCTGCTTTTGTTTACATCTTTCTAAATGCGAGTTTAAGATTACGCAATGAGATTAATATTAGTGTAGTCAATTAGGTTGTATACTCGAATGCTTGTACAATGGACTTGTGTATTCAGACTTAGAAATTGGGTGAGCATTTCATTGTAATGGCTTTATATTATTGAAAGCGTGTAAAAGCTAAAATATTTAGCTTCTACTAATCGTACTAACGATAAGCGCACATCAAAAATATGCTAACCAATCAATATCCCATCCCTGTATAAATATTTATAGGGCATTTAATTACAATTCGTGACCAGACCAATAAAGTAAGATTAAAATGTTAAGAATGAAAAATAGATGTTATAATTTTCATTGATTTTGATACTAACACCTCACACTATTGTTAATATTCGTTGTATAAGTATTATAATATTGTGTCCATATTACCATCACATTATTTTGCATTTATGTAAGAAAATAATGCAATACGTAAATACAATGCTACATAAATAGATGTGTGGATGCAATAGGAAAAGAAACGGATGTGTATTGTAAACTACAGGACTGATTGTGAGTACTCTTTGAGCAGGGCAATATTGTAATGTAGTGTTGTCTAGTGTTGTATTGTAGCATGTAAGTAGATTTCACGTTGCATCAGGAGCAGGAGGGAAGTAATAACAATGTGGAAGTGTGTGCAACAGATTTTCATTTCCAATGAAGGGGGAGTGAGCAAAAACAAATGCCTGTGAGACAATAATGATGTCTGCCTTGGTTTCCTTTACCCTTGGCTCATCTTTTCATTAAGGGTACACTGCACTCACTCGTCTGCTCTGGTTTACTCTCTTTGGATATGCTATGAAGTCTGCCCGAAACTAATAACACGTAAAACTAACAATAAGTAGCAGAAGAAATACAAATACGCACGGTAAACCAGACAACTTACGCAGATAGTATGTAAGTAATGCTTTTTATATCTATGTCTGGTCCTGGTCTGGTGGTCTCAATACTATATAATGTATAATACTAGCACATAAGTCCGGAAAAATAATTAATCTTATTATCACTCTAACTGGAAATGAACTTTTATACTTTTGTGTACCTTTTGTCACTTATAATTTATCCGGATCTCTATTTAGGGTTTTAAATTATATTTTTACCATTACATAAGTATATAACTTACTTAATATGTATTACAGAAAAGATTTATACTAAAGATAAGATGCCTACTATTTATTTAGTGCCTATATATCTATGACAATAAATGGTACAGTACATTATCATCCTTTAATGAAAGTCCTGCAAAATTACAAAATTACTAACAAAAATAAGTGTCGTACGTAGCAGTCAAAAATATTTCAATTGGATTCTTATTAGTTAATACATTGTATCCTAATGTAGTATCTAATGGGCCAATTGACAAAAGGATCTGTTTGTTTACTTTTGCTACTATTTCTTCACTTTCGGCTATGTGTACACCAGTGTGCCTTTTGGGAAAAGGGAAAATAGCTGTCGATTTGGATGACGCACTAAAGTCCACGCGCTAACAGTAACACAATAAGTTTAGTCAGCAGTTTAGTGATCTAACAGCTATCATATTGTACTATTAGCAGGCACTAACTACATACCAGTCCAGCAAGGAAATGAATAAACGCTGGACAGTTCCATAGTTCCATCCAACTTCCTAGTTAGAAAAGTTATATTACAGATAGTAAGTAGGTGGCCTGGTCTGGCCTGTCCTGGCCCTCGTGTCCATTGTCCAGTCCACTAGTCCACTTCCACTACAATTCGCATTGCGTATACAGATAGTATAGTAAATAGTAAGTGTTATGTATTGTGGAGATGAGCATTATGTCATGTTGTCAGTTGTCATCTAGGAGTGACGCGGGTTTCCTTGCTCCTATTATATATTATACTATTGCTCCGCCGATGAATTTAATCGCTATTCGCCATCGTAGGGCAAAAGTAGAATTATTGAAGGGGCAAGGCAATGCAACAGAAGTTTGAATGGTCATCGAATATAATATGAGTTTGTGTCAGTGTTTATGAGAATGTGTGAGCGTGAGTGGGTGGCATATACAATATATTCTATGGAGTCCTCCTGTGTTGTGTTGTGATCTATTGTGTATGAAAACATCAATACAATGCAACCAGCGTGATATAAACTCCTCTCATACCCGAGGATGCCATATAGGTAGCACTCATACAGAGTTAAAGAGACAAAGAGCAGATGAGACATTCACTTATTGTACCACGAATGGGCATTTCGGTGTATTAAATATATTTACCGTATTTCCTGAATTAGGAGATACGCTATCTAATTGATCTGGTTCATATAAATAGTAATTACTTGTACTGTAAGTGATATATGTGTATTTGAGCACTGTACTAAATTATTAGACGGAACTAAATTTGAATTGTAGGATATCTGTGCGGTGCAGACCAATATATTTATCAGTATCTACCATATATATGGGGTTAATAAGAGATAGAAGGAAGTCCGGACGGTGCAGTTCAGTGCAGACAAGGTGACCGACTGTCGTATAAACGAGGAATCCCATCATTACAAACGTCACCTCACAAATATATTATATTATAGCTATCTGCCTATTGCTAATAGTCAAACCAAACTCAACCAACACAACGAAAACAAAAAAGAAGCTCCAAAAGTATCATTACACCAATCAGACACACATTTATTTGAAGAGTGGGCATATTATGAGAAGTAGACAAATGCTATATCTACAATATCATAATGAATAGGTACCATTACCCCAAGTAGCTACCCTTTATACAAAATGTATTGGTGGAGCACATATTTAGATAGTCGAAGCATTTCCGACAATCCCACAGATGTTTGTCCGACTGTCCGAATATTTAACAGAATTAAATAAATGCATTATACTTCCCCTATATAAAATAAACCAAATTTTAGGTTGTTACTTACAAGTGTTTTGTATTGTTTGCTTTTTCTAAAACTTGGTCCCCTTTTGACCTGTAGGTTTGTATTGCTTAAGATTGCAATGCAGTGTGTATATTTTTGGTAAATGAATTTGTATTTATGGAGATATAATATGATTTTGTGTTGTGTTGGGAATTCACTTCATTCGTAATCATCTCCATAGCATTCCCATCTGTCCACTCAATTTCTGAATTCTATTGATCAAACATGGAAATTAAGTATAAGAAGCAAAAGTGAAGCCACCTACGTATATGTAGTACATTTACATTATTGCGTACATTATACTAACCCTGTCTACATCATAGTGGTATAGTACAGTCTAACCGATGATGCTACATGCCAGTTTACCAATCTATTGTAGTGTTACCGATTCCTAGCTTTACTATATAGCTATAGGTAACTGAAAAACTGATATAACAGAGAGATACACTTCATCATTTCAGGCAACTCCATACATGTAATTCTATTAGTATTATTCCCATAATACTAATAGAGCCCAATAATTATTTTTTGAACACAATATACATTAGTAGTGTATCCTAATATATACTATACTGAATTAGAGTCTTAATAATAGGGAGTAATTGCTTGGGGACAAAATACGATTGTAGTAGACCACATCAATTTGTGTCGGAGTAATATATTGCGTGCATTGGATGTAAGATGCAAAAGCAGGATAGAAAGTACTAGTTTGACTTAATCAATCAATTTCGTTCCCACATACGTGCAAAATTGTCAATACAAACAAAACAAGTTTTGTAATGCAACTAACTTAGAGAACTGAATATTAGTACTGTTTCAGTACGGAAATCGTATCCAATATCCAAAATTTATCCAGAATTTCTCATTTGTATTTCATTCGATCAGTGTAATAAATACTGTACTCTTTACTTCCTTAAACAGTGATTAAAGTTTAGATTGTTTTGCCATTTTTATAGATCGAGTCTATGTGTGCAATTTATTATTTTACTTTTCTAAGACTTTGTGCAAAGAAAAATGAAAATGAAAAATCTTTCATTCAGAGCAAATGTAAACCAAGGTAATGCGTTTTGTTTTGTTGTTGTAATGGATATATGTAATGCAATCCATTATATTGTATGAATTACTCCAACTGATTAGTAGCTAATAAATGCTGCTACTGCGAATTCGGTAACGATGATATTGTATATATATTTGAAGGTTAATTGGTACGTTCCTTCTTTTATTGGCATAATTTCTAAGAATCATTTATGAGATGACATATCAAATAAGTAGAAGTTCTATGAAACTGACGCTGAAATGAAATTTGATATTTAGCAATTAGGAGATGCATGTGGTTTTTTCTTCCGCCTTTAGTATTTTAGTGAAATAAGTACCTAATTTTTTGTTGTTGTACAATGTAGTGCTTTGCTGTATGCTTGATATTGATCAAATAAAATAATATAGTGCTTATCACAAAACCTTTGATGTCATTTGTAATTTTATATCACAACCCAAAAATCAGTAAATAAATAAAATACAACTGCAAAATTAATAAATGAAAGAATTATTGTATGAAATTGTATCAGATTTTGTAATAATATACTTGGCAATTACACTACACAAGGAAATTTATTGTAAACAATCAAGAGTAATGAATGATGACGCATTGAGAAATTCACATTTTGAGGAAATCAGAAACCGAGTCACAATTTGTTCTACTCTCGGTAATGAAGTTCTGAATTGCGTTTCTTATGTCATATTATTACAGTTTCTCAATATTGTTTCGTGACGAGTCCCGAATAATAATTGAGAGGGAACGGATACCTTCAACATACATCTAATACATTTATTGGAAGGCACTTATTTCATTTCATTACATTAGGTGCCCTGGTCTTGTATGGTTTGGCTTCGTTGGCATCTATATTAACAAGGGCACTACACACAGGAACATTGCACTCATGTACCAACCAACGGACACTAATATATTATAATTATATCATATCAGATATTTTATTACCTACATACTTCGTTCGACTCCTTCCCAACGCAATATCATGAGTACATAATATTATTATGATGATCAAGTCACTTTCCGTGGTGCGGTTGTAGTTGTGAGCAGGAGAGAACTGAAAGTGACGCGTGTCTTCTTTTCTCTTGGCATTCTTAACTGCAGGAAAATTGGGGAAAATGTATTTTTCATAATGTATTTGAGGGGATTAAGGTTTTCTCCTGTAGTGCTGCGGTTAGCTTGGGTTTCTTCTGCTGAGACAGAATGAAATCGCTGCAACTACGTAGCTTACTGCTTACTCTACTCTGTCTAGCTTATTTTGCTTCTCTACAGCTACACCACTGGGGAAAGAAAGATTAGAGAAAGCAGGAAAAGCTATAAGTTACTATTAAGTTAATACCGACAGAGATGTGATGCCTGAGAATGTCATCATGAGGTTGGCTTGTGGCACGATATTCAATTCCTTGTCTTTACACATACTGATTACAAAACTATTCAAAATTTCATATCACTTATTATACTATACTGCAACATTACACCTATTATGTAATGTAATGTACAATCATTAACGCATATTTGCATTTAGGAATAATACGCATGTAATAACTTATAACCAGTTTTGTGAGTTATATTTATCTTTCCATTTATGTCGTAAGCATATGAAAATATGTACCTAGTACATGCACATATTTCAAAGAATGGATAGTATTTAGTACTTAAATATTTAAAACAAAACAAAAGCAAAAATAGTTGCATAACAAGGAAACAAAAGTATACCATACGAATTATTTAAATGCAGATGCTTAGAGATTTACCACAAACATAAAAATTAAATTACACTGTTATAAGTATGTACATGTAATTTAAAACTATCCGCACATGTTTTCATATAAAAATAAACTCGTTTATACATGCTCAAGTTTTTAACGCGTTATGGATTCCAATTAATGTGAATTATATAGGTACTTACTAACAACTAAATATAATTAGTAAATCCCATTGTAGTATATATGTGGTAGACCAAGTCCTCTACCAGGCCTAAGGACTCTGGGACTGGGCCACGGCCACCACTCATATCATTATTGCCAATTAAAAATAAGTATCATTGCAAGCTACTGATTTGATAGAGAGCTTATCGGGTAAAAATTTTATATAATTTCACTTTAAAGCATTCAAAATTGAGATTTTTCCATTTTTTCTATGATAAGCCTAAGTTAAGATACATAATTAAAAAGGGCAAAAAATTCTGTAACGAATCAGTATCAATTTTATAACAAAAGCTAGATTAGTTCTCCTTCAAAAGCTAAAAGAATTGCTGAAGATGGGTGTCTTGGCCTGAATGGTAAACGGCTGGGACTGCGACATATCTACCAAAATGCAAACGCAAGGCTGTAAAAAAATGGGTTATATATACATAATCATAGTATAACTGATTATTACTTATAAGTGCGTCTAAAATATATCTACAATCCGCATAATGAACCAAAACCGTATTAAACCAAAAATAAAATTATTACACGGTTGTCCTTATTTGCATACGGATTCTAATTGGGGGACTAAACAATGTTTTGCATAATAGCGTAATAACCCAGAATAATTTTGTGTAGTAAAGGAAATGTACAATAAGTTCCTTGTGTTTGTGTATACACATAGCATTTAGTAAACGTCGTGAGACACAATGATGTTGTTGTTTTGTTTTTGTATATCTTTGCCTTGCGTTACAAAAATAGACGGGTTTTTACTACATTTAACTCACCCCCTGCATTCAAGTTGGTTTACTTGTCGTTCCTTTTCTATTATGTCTACGTCTGCACACCGTCTAGACGAATATTCTTACACACAACTGCCTAACTTGCATTTTCATTCGCTCAAGATAAATGAATGGGTATTTGTATGTAAAGGATAAGTAGTACTACGATGTCTTGTAAAGTTGTAATGAACAATAATACAGTGAAGATAAGGTTTTAAATAGAAAACACCTTACCTTATACGGAATACTTATTATGGTTTTCCTTCTTATCATTTATGCATAGATAGTTCCGCTTACAATTAAATAGTATGTACATAGTTCCTAATAATTATGTACATAAATAATGTAAATATATATGAGGAAGAAGGGAATTATAGTATTAAATAGTACCGATTAGATATTAAATGGAGTATATTACTGTAGTATAAGTATTAACAAGGAAATATTATTTTCCCAGTGACAAATGTGAGCGGACAGGGGAAATGAGGGCTGAGCCCTGAGCCAAAGTAAACTGACAATAAGTATATAAGTTTGGTATGGGTTTGAGTTGGAGGAGTAAGTTTGGATTGAATTGCCTTGTCTGACTTTGGTTGGTTGGTTGGTTGAGTTGAGTTGACTGCGTCAGTTGAGATCCTCCAAATGAAACTAATTACAACGCTCATCACATCACACGATATTTCTGTAGTCGACTTTTAATTCCAGTGTTTTCTGTCTTTTCTCCTTTTAACAGCCTTTCCTTGCCATACTTTACATTTAGATTAGATTGAATCTGACTCATTCCCTTTATGCTCTTCTATGGACTCACTCACTTGCTCTCATCCTTTATTCCCGATTCTTATGCTCTATAGATAATAGTAGATAGGGCAACCAGTACTGTACTATTAGTACATATAGCATCGCAAAACATAGGGCGGAAAATAAGAAGAGCGTTTTGAAAAGGATGCGGGCTGGTTTCTGGATTGAGATGAGTGTATATAGGGAGATAGAATAGAAAATGGTGAAAGGAATACTGTGTATTATAGGTATATAGAGAAAGAGGAGATCAGACTATTACACCACAGTCAATCAGTCAGAAGAAGGCATTGCAAAGCAGAAAGGAGAAAGGCAGGCGAAGCACTACTTAAGTAATCGCTATCATAAGAAAGTGCGGAGAAATAAGAGTCAAGTGAAGGGAAGGCAAGGAAGTCAACCCAACTCAAGTCAAGTTAACTCAAGTCAACGGAGAAAGGAAATAAAAGGGAAAAGAAAAGTACAACTGCCGAGCCGAGCTTCTCAAATTATCATAAACAACTTAACTAACACAAACTTATGACTGAGTTTGAACCAAGAGAATTACGCTTCTTGCTCCGCCTACAGAATTATTGTCAGGACGCTATGGTACGTACGTACGCTAAGTATTAAGTATCTGTACGTACGTACGTATCGATGTTGTATATAACATTATATCTATCCCTTTCTAATGTATTGTAAGTACAAAGAAATTCAGCACTAACTTGGAATTATATTCCTTTATACATATTAAGTTAAGGGAACAGCAAGCAAGTACATATCAGTACCTACATAAAATGGAGGGTTTATACAATAGGAAAGATCCAAATATTTATTCCCTCCTTATATATACTTATAAATGTGAAAATGATATTTACGCTCTTTGCTAATAGCACAAAAGACTAAAAACTTTCAACTAGTTTTCCCTCTCATCTCAAGTAAATAGAAGTTATCGGACAGTTATTGTCATAATAGCAAGTAGTTCAGTCCCGGAAAATGTCTTAAGCATTTCTTCTACTAATTCACATGCATTTCATTCTTTTGTTCAGCAGAACAATGCCATCTCAACTTTTGACATATTTAGATAGACTAGAGAAGCATGCCATCATACTTTTGTGCTTTAACTAAGTAGCAGGATTCTTTATTTTTGTAGGCTCGTCCTTTTTCATATTACAATTCATGTTACAGCATAAAAGTTGTTAAGTACTGTTATAGTAAGAAGAATTTTTTCAAAGAAACAATTCCTCTCCGTAACAGTTTATTGTACAAATTAAAAGATATTTTGATATAAAATTAGCATAAGTAGGCATAATTTTCTAAATATCTACTTTACGAGATAATGAGATATTTAATTGAATAACTAGCAAAATGTTTTCCACAAGTAGGAGGTTATATGCAAGTTTATTGTAGTTTTTCATATGACATTTTGACAGATAAAGGAAAAGTGAGACTTTAAAATGTTACAATTCCTAGTAATAAATGAAAAAGTAAATCTTGCAATCAGCATTCTTTTCATTTGTCCAGAAACATAAAAATGCCGAAAAAGATGAATATGTAATTTCCATTACCAATTGGAAGCTATATATAAATATTAACTATGTAATACGTTGCTATACCACATTTTATTTTCACTCTTCTATCAGTGCAAAGTACAAGGCCGTTTCGTTGTCTCAACAATCAACATTGCCTTCCAAGAATGATTCACTGACGTGCTGTTTATGGATGAAGGTATGTAATTAGGAATGAGCTTTAGGTCATCCTCTTCAAATGAAAAAACTAACAAAGAGCTACTAATACAAAGAAAAACTCGTTGCTGTCGTAAGCTTATCAGAAATCCCAGCAGTGTATCAGTATAACGTAAATAGGTACGTAGAAACTCACTCAAACAATTAGTTCGATGCATAACAATAACAAGTAAACACAATAAATATACAGTTGAGGAGGTTATAATTCATAAATATTGAGATATGTATGTATGAACATTTTTATACAGGTATGACAGACGTCTTATGTTATATTGTTTGCAAAATACTTCACTTATAAGCATATCTACGTGTAAAGTATAATACACAAGTTTTTAAGTACCTTTCATATCTTGTGTATAGAAATGAAATTGCACGTGCAGCAAAAAACCTCTGCCCGTCCATCAGAATCAACCACTCAACTGGAAGTTAAACTTCTTAGAAATCTGTGTTGATGAATTTAAAGATTAGTCATTCCTCAAGTAGGGAATTACATTTAATAGGTACATAATATGTTTAGCAAGTAAAACAATCACAGATTATTGCACAGAACAAAGAATTAGATTAGTATGTACAAGAACAAGCAATACAGATAAGATAGTGCTTTATTTTTATATAAAAGATAGTGCCTCGCGCATGCATTTACAACAGCAGGAGGCTTTGTTTTGATTTAAACAATAGGATTTAACTTTAGAAATGACTAATTTCTTTATCTCTTAAGTATTTAGTTTAGCCTGAACCTTTTCCCGATTTTTCATTTCAACTTCAATTTACGTAACCTCCACTTTAAGCCAAAAAAGTTTAACGTACCCTTACCCCCTTGTTATTTGTGCATACATAATTTAATTACATAGCAGGGAAGAGAGTTTGTCGTTAGATAGACAGGGAAAACGTCAAAATAACTTTGTGATGCGTTCAGTGAAGTCAAAATGTTTTGTAAACCATTTGCAATTCATGAGACAAATTAATTCAGTTACAACTTGTGGTTTTCATTGTCCTGTCGCTTCTTTTGTTGATGGCCAATAAGAGGAAAACTACATGTAATCATCCTGTTCACTAGAGAAAGATACACAAATAAATATGTTATGATCGGAATCTACGCACAGTATGTGATATACATTACAAATATTTGCTACCTAGCACTACTGATACATTGTTATTGTTACACATTAGAAGGTGTTTGGCAAGTGACGAATTCTAATACTTTCTATTCAATTTACAATCTCGCTGTCAACATATTGCGCTATGTGACAAAGACGATGACATATAGATAAATTCGAAACAAAGCAAGCCCTTTGAAGATTGTGATCTGCCTATTAAGTAAAAATAAAATGCTGTAAAAGTGTATGCGAACTTCATTTTATTTAGTATGCTGAAATTGATGAAAATATTTTGATAGAGATGTTCCTATTTACTAACACAAATGTATTATTTAGTGAGGTAGTATAACTATTTTAGTATTACATAATACCTTTGCAAGAATCATCAAATGTACATATTATATTGCATTGCACAATATAAAAAATGCGAACTACAACATTTGTGATGGCGTAAACTATGCTGTACAATAACACAAGTGAATCATGAAGAATGTATAACACTTTATAAAATACAAATAAATCATAGTTGTCTTAGTTGTAATATTTTAAACTTTTAATACTACTCTTTGTATACTTAAATGGCTGGATGACGGTAAAAATGGAGTCATCCGGATGAGCGTACTCGCAAAATGTGCGCTTTTTGAGTTTTTCGACTAATATTGCCACATTGATTAGAATACCCTTGTGAAGCCACAAATGTGAAAATGTTTACACATTTTAGCCCTAATCTATATCTTAGAAAACCAAATCCGTAACATTGTTTACAGATGTACTTCATTATGAAATTGCAACAACAAACCCGCACGGATTCCTGTAAATATTTAAGAATTTGGGTGGGCTAATATTTTTTAATATTGGGGTATCTATTACTAATTGTTTTAATTTTCTAAATTTAATGGTGTTTTGGTTCATAGCCACTGTTTACTAGTGATAGTGTGTATTTGGAGTGTTAAATCGTTGAGAATTAGAGGTAGTAGGTAGCTTCATATGCGCATTTCTTAAATTGAACGAGATGCATCGACAAGCCCATCGCTGCGTAAATATACAATGTTCGTAATAATCTCTAAATGGACAAGTTTTGTATCCTAAATTGTTATCTGTTAAATGAAGTCTTGTTTCTACTTTCTACATGAGTGCCTACGCAAGAAATAAGTTATCATTAGATTGCACAGTTGAGATCCATTATTTCCAAAACATAGTTATCTTTCAGTTTGTCTGGTCTGGCCGGCAGTTATGCGGACAATAGAGTCATTATTGTAGGGTGTTAAACGGTGGTGCATGTTAGTCGTGATTTATTGCTCAGATATATATTTATATGAAATCTAGTTATGTAATAGTTATACGATTCAACTTGCTTTTGTTTATGTATATTTAGCCATATTTTAAGACCACCAAAAATAAGCTTGAGAAAATATTAGGAAGCTAAGTCAGCCAAGCCACTGAACTGAACTGAATTATGTTTGTGTTTGCAGTAAACCCAGTATATCAGGGATATTTACCCCAGATCTTTCATATTAGAGTCTTAAAAGTCTTGTATTTTATTCCACTGCACAGTTACCATATATATGCATTAGATTAGAGACTAGTGTTTCTGTTTGGTTTCACGTTTATCTTTCTCTATCTGAAATGGGTGCGAGCGAGTGCGAGGCCAAGGCGAAAATAAATTCCCACGGAAAGTCTCATCTCACTAATCAAAAAAGGAAGAAGGCAAAGGAAAGGAAAAAGCACAATATTGTGTGATACGCTAACTTACAATAGAATAGCTTTGCAACTGCATGGATATTATAATTATCATTAGCTATACTGTCTGTACCGTATACATAGTAAATAGGAATGAAAAGTGGTCGTGAACTGAAACTGATTTGCTCTTTGGCTAAAAGTAACAAAACCATTACATTGTATCATACTTACATAACATATGTACTGCCTCCAAAACTTGTCCTGTCCTGGCCTGATACATATATTCACCATACCAAGATTTTCTCAATACTTATTGTATACATTCAGCGTACCTATAGAATGTACCACAATATTGCTACATACATAAGTGTACTGTCTGGACTTTTTGTATATCTGTTGTTGCATGTTGGAAAAGAAAAGATGGATTGATCGGACCCTTTCCTTCCCTGCTCTGCTTTTCTTGTTTCCTTTGATTTACATGGGACAGCAAGTTCACTGCTCCATATAAATATATCATAATATAATAATAACATAACTATAGTTATGGCTGATGGTTATCATCTAATCTGGAGCTGATATGACATGGATGTGGAGTGAGTGCAACTCTATTAGATTACATCACATTCACTCCACTTCTACTCACTCACTGAATGTTTAGTGGTTTCGTTTGCTATGCTTTTGGTGAGGTTACTTGCTTTCCTTTCCTTTAGATACAGTTCGTTTCACTCCGACTCTGACTTTACCCTGCTCTAGTTTTTGGTTATATATTATATAATATCATAATAGCAAGTAACCTGCACTCTGCCCTGTCCTGGCTTGTCGGTATAACTTTCAACTATATTGCACCCTTCCCTTTACAGTGTATTTGAAGTTGAACATTGAACAAAACAGACAATTTAAATCAGAATAAAAAAACTATAATTCTTACACACTAAATAGGTAGACAAGAATAGAACTCTAAAAACTCTCCTCTATTTACTTATATTGCTACTGCTACCTAAAGTCATGAAGACACGCGTGAGAACAATTTTCATGCGAACATTCGTATTCTTTGGTACTATTCTACGGTTTATATGGATTTAAACTTGTAAACTACATATATAAATATAATGGGCAACTTTGTTTTGATAGGGAACGCACATTTTCTTATTAAAAGGCATATAGGACATATTTACTTACAAAAATAACGATGTTGTACATTTTTTCTATGTACAAGTAAATATACTACCATGCATGTTTGCTATTTACGTGTCCTAATCCCTAAAATATTAAACAAGCTATAGCCATGAATTATATTCATCAACATAAACTAACTCAACTATATAGGTATACGTATTAAAAAAAACTAGCAACTTTTTTCCGATCTACTTAAATACTTTGTTACTTGGATGATTTTTAGTACTGGTAGTGGTAGTGTTCCTTATTTTGGTAGATTAAAATACTGTGTGGAAATATCCAGTAATTCAGTGCAAGGTAGCCGCAAAAAATATTTTACAAAATGAAGTGTACCCACCGAGTAAAACAAGTTTTTTAAGAGCCTTATCTAAAAAAACATTCTTTCCTGGGAATGTTAGCACACACTTCTATTTTGCACTATTTAATTTATAGAAAACCATTTTAATGAAGAGGACTTTGACGCAATTTTAGCTTGTTTACACACATAGGTAGTGTGCTTAGTCTTGGTTAATGCCACAAGAATGTGCCATTTAGTAGTTTTAGTGACTTGTAAAAGCGGAATATAGCTACACGTTTACTTACATGTGTTACAGACATTTATGGAGGTACTCAATATTGCGTGCAAAAATGACAAAGCGGAAAAGTGTAGCCATAAAAGATTAAATTGAATGATTATGATATGCTAATGAGAATAAATGTGACAGAATGCTATCTTGATTAAAGATCTGTCCTACAAAGCTTAAGGAACGAAAGCGTGTTCTAGGAAAATATCCCAGCTAAAAGCTGGTATCCGTCCTTGCTTTTAGCTCAATGCGGTTTTAATAGCCCTTGCGTAACGCACTGTGATTAATGCAAACTTTGCAGACAGACATTCGCATTCGAGAGAAAAGGCTACCGCTACCGCTATGCTACCTTAACTATACCTTTACCTGACTGATTGTGAGTTTACAATTGCAGGACACACGACACCACTATGCAATTCTACTCTACTAAAGGCATAAGGATATAATACGATTGCCGCTTTGGATCGGAAAGCGAAATCCTTACCTTACTGTACAGTTTCCTTAGGATTGGCACTGCTACACTGTTATTGTGCGTTTGTCATGTCATGTCTAGTTTTGCATATATTATTTACTAATAAAACTTTGCTAATGCTAACAAAGCACATTATCCAACTTGATACATGCATGTATTGTAACGGTAGGTAAGTTAAGGTAAATCTGCCATAATACCTAGGTGGCTCTACGTTGATCTTCTTTCACGTTATACATTTAGCCTGTATATTAGTATACTTATTAATATTTGTAACAATAATAAATCGCCTTTGTAAATACCGAAATATCTTTACCACTGTAGTATATAACAGTGTGTTCGTAACACTAGCACGCTATTTAAATATTTTAAACAATATTTATGTTAACTGTAGCCCTAGTCGCAGAAAATGCTAAATAGTAGCGTCTCAAGTCTAGTCTAAGTCATTGTACTCGTGGCAACATTGCAATTCCTAAATATAAATCGTATATCTACTATAGTTTATGATTATGTAATAATATATAGAACTGTTATACACTATCAATGCGGAAGTGATAGGTAGCTAACGGTGTATAAAGTTGACGAAATTTTCATGTAGTATGAATATGGAGAGATAACAAATATTGAGATGGCGTTTAATATAATACTTTTTAGTTGTAGTTGAACTACAAGAAATCAATATTGGCAACCCTTTGATAAAATATCGTTCAAATATATAGCCGTGTCATGTTTAATGGATGTAGGTATGTTTTTGTTGTGTTTTGGGTTGTAAGTTGTAAGTATATTTCTAATGTCATCACAATATGTATGTTGTGTACTGTGTATACTGAAGTAATAAATTTCGCATCGATATTGTGGACATGACGTTCTTATAATATCATAAACAGAAAATATAAGTGCATCAAGAACTGGGCGGCATCACTAGCTCAACTTCCTTTGAAACATATTATTCTTCCTACTCCTACACACACATCACACATGCATACAATATAAAGCTAAGTATATACATGGTACATTTTATATTAGAAATAGGCAGGGAAAGAATAAGTAATAGACTTTAGATTTGTAGTAGAAGAGGTGGCTGTGCAATAAATAGAGAGACATTAACATTGCTATTTGTAGGTGTGTCTGCCTGCACACAAAGTGTTTCCACGTAAAGTAAAGGTACTCTGGGGCACATAATATGCAACGTTTTGTTGTTGTCGAGGCTCAATAGATAAATTCTCTCCCTCCCGTTCAAATGTGGAGCAGAACAAACGAAAACCCGAGGTCGGAGCAGCTGGTGGTTGAAAGTTCATTCACTCTCATAACCTATGCAAAGGATGAGTCATTTCAGATCCGAATCCGAAAATCAACAAACACACACCATCACATCACCATACTGTTTTATTGCACACATGTAATAGTATGTACAGATCTGTATGTACGGCAGTAGGAAAACTTTATGTTATTCTAAGGATATTGCATTTAACTCGGAAATTGGAATTGGAAGCAAATGAACATGCATTTACTACGTATGCACACAGATTAACTATTGTATGGGCTGTAGCACCAGTTTCATGAACACTATAAATGAGTGCTAATCTACACACTTATATCCATTACTGCTGCTGGAAATTACTAATCTCACTTTCTCTTCGCTCGTTTCGCTGGTTGTCGGGTTAATATGCAGTTGTTTAAACAATTAAATGCAATACACACAAAAGCTTTTAAGTATCTGCAATGCTTTGAAGACGGTGTGGAAATTTCTTCCAGAAAATCGATGCAAAATATAAAAGGGATTCTATATCATTTTAAATTTTGTTCTGCCTTGTTAACTACTTATGCAAGTACTAATATAAGAAAAATCGTACCTAGTTCAGTTTTGGTATAAAATTAGTATGAATATTCATACGATTAGTTTGAAATTATTATCATTTTTAAAGCTACTAAATTCATCAATATTAAATAATATTATTAGATGAGTATTTTAAATTAAAGTACTAATAAAATGTCCATTAAAAATGGAATTACTTTCTATCTATCTGTGTATCGTGAAATTATCTGTAATCATGGAAGTTAAACAGTGAAGTTTAATATTTCATCAGAAAACCCCAGTCGATTAGATTACATAGTAACAGTAGTATGCCATTTATATCCGTCTCAAGTCTCAAGTCCCTGCCGTACCTATATAGCGAGGAAAGACTTTTACACTAATTAAATTTTCATTTTTGTCTCCAAGGTTAAAACCGGTCAATGGACAGCAGAAATCCATATATCTGCGCAATACTTAATGTTAGTGAATTGCTAACAAAATACCTACTGTGATTCTTTCGGTAACTGCAACTACCTATACTTTTTCCGTTAGCTGGACAATTCTCTAAATAATAAATTTGCTAATTGTCCATTACTGGAGAGTCAAAGTTGAAGTAGCAGACGGTCTATTTCAATTTCCTTCTGAATGCGTGAGCGTGCGGTTGGATTTCATGTGCCGGGAGGCAATGGACATTTGGGTATGCATGAAAGCTTATATTATGATTGTGTATGTGCACAATAGCTACTTCATAATCAACTCTCTATACCACCGTTACCCATTTCGTTTGCTGTACTGTGCGTAGCCAAATGTAAACTACTTTTATAATGGATCGGTCAAATTGCATGAGACGTTGTCTCCGTTATTCTTATTAAATGATTTATCTGTTAAGTACTTAAAATGTCGCTTAATTATTTCTGCGTTTCTTGGTGAATACAGATCATAACTACATTACTCATGTTATCACCATTAAATTAAATCGTGCCAAAAAGCAAACAATTTTTCACTACAACAAAAAATGCGATTGCCTATAGTAAACCTTTGTTTTGTGATCATGAGATCAGTGTTAAAAGATATGCGCCAGGGCTAGGATGTATTGATATAATGAAACAACTTGAAAGCTATCACACAACAGAAAAATTGAATTTCAGGGCAATCGCCGCAAGTCTACAATTGAAAGAGTGAGCAGCTGCTCCAGGTTTTGCATGGTCAATTGGCATGACACTAATCACGACAACTACAACTACTGTGTGCCAATTTCGTGTAAAAGTGTGTAACAAAAACTGTACTCTATGAAGATATTATACTATAGAGGTACCTACTGCCTACTACCAACATGTATAGGTATAGCTTTGTTTATTGTTTTTACCTAGAATTTCCCTTAGCATAATACGACTAGTTTTCAGAATGGACAGTTTAAGTCAGCTTGATCATGCTTTGTGGCATTTGGCGTCTGGTGTCTTAAAACCTCCAGAATTATTTACTTTAGAACATCCTCAGCTGTCAATCACTTCGCACGGACCAGACAAGTCTTATAGCATAAGTATTAAGTAATGTAAAAGGATATTCAGCTGTCTTTACTGTTCAAGGTACCTTTATCCATGTGAATCAAGATTCATGTGGATTTTTAAGAAGTATGGCCAATAACATCTGTACTTACAACTTACAATAAGATGTGCTTACTCATTCAAAAGTACCTATGCAAAAATTAAAATAGTCATACAGGGATTCAAATGAGACATTTCGTTTTCCATAACGCTAGCTATGCTAACAGTTGGCATATAGTCTACAATACGCACATTATTATAAAAGTGTCAGTAATAGTAGCTCTCTCCTTTTGTGTTACATTTATTTAACTTTCAGACTTTGATGCATGTTTTCACGCAATTACATTAGTTTTCGGTAAGTAGACTGACTGACATTAAACAAAATTATATACCTAACTACACTAACTAGTCAGACTTCTGGCACGTTCCATGGCCACATTATACTGTCAAACAATTTAATTCGCATAAGGTATAAACTTTTCGCCGTGTGTAATGTCCTGCCAAACTGTTTTACATACATATAAACTATAGCAATACAGAAAATGAGTTAGGGGCCTTTTCGAGTGTGGACTGTATTATTATTTTCACCATTATGCTATAAAGTACCTAAGGAAATGTAGTAAAAAGACTCTTAAACTAAACTAGTGCAAGGCAATTGTAAATTGCAACTGTGTATTACATACACATACAGTTAGTATCGTGTAGTGTAGTTATAATTCTAAAACTGTAGTATAGTGAGACGGAGAATGAATTGAGACAGCTCATACAGAAATTATTAAGTAAGGTCATAGTTGTGTAGTATAAAGTGGCACCAGCTAAGCACAGTGTTATTTTTCGCATGCAAGTGTTTGTTTATAGTGCACATGTATAATATTTAGAACTATTAGTGTAACGAAAACGTAACCAAACCAAACCACTACATCATCGTGGCCAAAGCTAAACCGAAAGCGGAGCATGCAGTTAGTTAAGAAAGAGTTAACGTTAGGTAGCAACTTAGGACAAAGTATAGATATTGCTGATATACTATGGTGTTCCAACATGAAAATGTATGGTTGTTGTAGTACCGTCATTCGGGGCTACTCTGATAAACCTTTTTTCGTTTTTTTGTAATAACTGCTACAACTTTTCTCCAATGTAAAAGTTGGAGTGCATTAGGCGAGATTTTCAAAAAGGGAAACTTTCTGTAGCTTTCGAGAACTTTTAAGTATTTTTAATTTTTTTAGAGATTCTTGAAGTGCTATGCTAAATTTAGCAGTATTTTTGCAGGATTTTTGTTGAAATTGAAAATTATATTTTTATCGCAAGTACAAATCCTCTAGCTATTGTAGGAGTGTGTTTTGAGGTTATATTGTGGGGCATCTTTTCTCGAGATATTATTTTCATATTTCGAATGGGTGCCCACCATTACCCTACTTAGAACAAAGTAGCCCCGAATGCCTGTAGCCAAATTTCTATGTTTCTGCAACTTGCATGCAATGTCTAGACTAACCTCGTAAAAGATCACTTTAAAATCTAATTTACATGCAAGTAGGTCGACAGCGTCTTAAAAATAAATGTATTTGTTTTGCATTGGCGGCCATTGCCACGCTACTGCATATACATATGTAAACTCGAAAAAGTTTAGCCATGCAGGCGGAAGGAAAGTGACAATAGTATGCCTGGCATGGCAGGCCCTGCCCTACCCTGGCCTTATGACTCCCATTTAATTTCACTGTCATTGCGGCAGAAAGGGAACTAAAACCTAAACAAACGAGTCATGAACATACATATACAAAATACTAATGTGCCAGCCCCACAACAAAACTCTAAAACAAACTGAAGAAGATTTCTCTCTTCTAATAAACATTGTATACATTTAACTGTTAATATAAGGAAGATTTAAACAGTCTTATAATATTATCAGATCTGTCAGTAAATGGAATGAAAGAGAAGTTGATGGTTTCGTTGATCCAATCCAGAAGACAACCATTACACTTCGTTTCCCTTTAGTTAAATCTCTAGACTATCACTAAAGCTAAATTTTACGGTGACCATGCAGCTATTTACTTAACTCTAACTTCATTCGCGTCCTAACATTGTACACATCCTAAAAATGTAACCTCCATATAAGTAGGTAATGGCGAAACAAAAAGATTTGCAATTGTATGCATAAAGTGTATAAGTATAATTAATGTATATTTGTGGAAAAAGCTCCAGTAATTGTTTTCCGATATAAATGAGATGTTAGGTTATGTTTTTGCAAATTTACATAGCTCCATCCGATTTCACGTCAAATTGGGCGAACTGCTTTTGTTAAATTGAATATATCCTAGTACGTAGACCTAAAAGACAAGCTGTATTGTAACAGTATTTAATTAATATTTATATACTGTTAAAAACTACACTGTACATAAATTCTCATGCGCTATATATTGTGTCATGGAAAGAATTATTATAATGCACCATCATAAATAATCATAAGCGCGCTATGGATTCGAATATAAAAAGTTTTAGGCAATCCCCTAATATAGTATTTCTACCACAATTTCCGTACTTAAGTATGAAAGGAAGAGTTGAGTTCAAAAAGTAATACCTAAAAGTAGTTGCATATTGCATTTATTTGTCAACTTTTTCCTTCATCCTTTCTTTTAATTTGATAAGCTCTGAATTCCTTGAATTTATATAGTGTGTGCATTGCATGGGTGAAGTTGTAATTTGCCTAATTCTTTTTAATCTTTTCCAAGAAAATTGACCCTTATTGCCAGCAACAGTGGTCAAGGGCTATCCCTACCGTGTTGTTTTCTTTGCTGCCTAAAAGTACCTTATGCATTTGAAGGTATGTATCTTAGGGTAATTAAGTGCGGGCGGATTAGGAAGTATTAAGAGATTATAGGCAAAACAACGTAGACCCCATTGCATGCACATGGATTTTGAAGATGTAGACCATGGCCCATGGTTTGGTTAAGTACTACTATACCCGACAACAAAAGAAATTCATGTAAATGGTACACATATACTATTACTATTACTGTACAGTAAAAGCAGATAATTTTTTCTTTACTCAATGTGGTTTACAAAGTAAGTATACAAACAAGACACTTGTCTTTGGCTTGGTTTGTTTTCTTGGAATACGTTTTGTCTCTACTATATGTCGCAGGAAATATAAAAAATGCAGTGTGGTTGTGGTCAGTTTTTTGTAGAAAGCACTACAATATATCTTTACAAAACTGTCCAGTATTTATGTTATAACTCATCATATTATTTGTATTTACTATATAAAAGAAATGTAGTTGTCTTGCATCCTAAATAAAATTTAGGCATTTCTGTATGTCAAATGTGAATTTCAGTGCAGAATGTAATTACTAGGGAAGAATATTAGCTATAAATATGAGAGTAAGAAAGTCTAAGAGCAATCCATGCAGCCTCATGTCTAGTCTACAATTGAGTGTAATACTATTATTATGTTTGAGGATAGCAAAGTATTGTGTATGTCTGACAACATACAGGACAGACAGGATGAGCAAGGACAGACTGAAGTCGGCAGTTGCTACTGACACATCCGGTCGTCTTTCTTTGGTCATTGTAATCTAAGGTTTTGCTGTCATTGTCCATCCGTCCGTTTGCTTTTCAATACGCAATTTCAATTTTTCAATTTTTTTTCTGGTTCACTATCCTCCACATTATAGTACTACTACATAACTAATACTTTTCTCTACTTTTGATCTTTCAATAGCAAGTAAGTAGCATAGCACACCAGTAAATTCCGGATCGAGATACATAATCGTGTACATAATCGTTATAAGAAATGGGTGCTATATTTTATAACTCAACTATGGTATCACAGTATGTAATGCATTATTCCTAACCTATTTGAATTTGTAATTTGTATCGGTCCCTCTGTGCTGTGGTGTCTTTCCTCATTAAGTGCTCTGCATTTTGTATCTGTAATGAGGGACAACACGCAATAAATTCGTCGTGGTTTTTGATTGTAATCCAGATACATATGGAATTTATTTATTGTTAACCCATTTTTATTCATGATGAACTAATCAGATTTTATCAGTATGGATCAGATACAACGCTTTCTTATCTCTGTGCTGCATCGAATACGAGTTTCCATCATAATTGCACACTAATATTATTTACACATGGAATCTCATGTAGTTAACTTGATAAATTGTCGAATGTCATCCTTTAGCAACAATAATACCATTATTAGTAAAGAAAATAATACTCTATTACAATAAAATTAAACACACAATGTGCTTATAGATTTCATCGTTGAAAGTACAATTAAAAATGCGTAAACTTTTCCAGGTTTTAGGAATCTAATTTTATTAAATTGCAATTTCTTGTAATATTCTGTTATAAAATTATTGGAGCATTACGCATTTAAGCATGTAGCAAGCAATGTAGAGCAGAGTAAATAAATAGAAGAGCAAGAATGAGCTGAAGATAAATACTTTTTGTCATGATGAGACCTCTTTATATTTTGAAATAAAAGAAGGAACATATTGTATAAATTTGATCTGTAAAGTCGAGGGAAAGTAAATATATATTCTACTATCTACCTCCCGCACATGATTTTAACATCTCTCTTTCTATCTTATCTATTTCTACGTCGTGTGTATGTATGTATACCTATCCGGTTACTCGTAAAAAACATGAAGATGAGAATGCCTTCTATTTTTTCTGATATGTAATGGAACTTTGAATAACACCTCCTGCAAAGTTTTCTTTTCCTAACTCGCACTGCATTGCGTTCTACTTTGCACAACAAAATCTCATCTTCAAATCTTCACGTACCTCATAAACACACTGGCGATGAGGCTCGAGATGTTGAGACTGAGAAACTGAGAAATGTCTTATACTTATTCTTACCCTTGCATTAGATTATTTTACACTGTAAGTGTTGTGTTGGCATTTCCAAGCTATTTGTATTTATCAGCATTGTTTACAGCACATTTATGTGTATAAACGTACCCACATTTTTATTTCACCTTTTGCATATTATCTATATGGACACCAGACCAGACGCACATATTTACTTACCACTGTGCGCTAAACACTATCCGCCTTCATTAGAATTCTTTATTCTTGCTAAATATAAACTCTGAAAACATAAATGTATATCGTAGTAGCAATAATTATTCTTCTTAATATTAATTTATCCCTACAGATGAGCAATTTGTACTTACATATACATATTTATTGTTTGTATTAATTATAATATTTCACAAATGTTTAGTAATAATATTTGAATTGTACAATTAGATCACAAAATGTGTTTGAAACATTTTTTCATACATTTTTAGAAATAGTTTTCCTTCAACTGTCTACCTATATTAGTGAGACACCTGCCCTTGTAGATCACAAAGTAATATGTAGAGGAGAAGGATTTAGAGAGTTACTTATGTTTAGATGCATATAATGGAAAAGGGTGACTGAATCCAATATAGAGAATAAATCTTCCTTGTGTAAATATAAATGCACCCACCCCTTGCTTTAAAAGTTTTCATGATGATCGAGATACATCAAAAGCTTAAGTAAGAAAATTTGTTCGTGATATGTGGATGTTCCCCTCCTTGAGACACTTCATACTTTATAAGGAGAGGAACCCCTTGTAGCGTAGTTTTCGTGAGTCAAGTGGCTCGTGCCAGTCAACAAAATGAGAATGGTTTGCGTAGTGCGTGGTATCGGCTGGTTTGGTAACTGCATTTATTTTATGGTTTACTTTTATGTTTACTTTATTTCTTTATTGCATTTCTTGTACACTCGGCAGTGTGCAGCTGCTACTTTGCGTTGCTTTCTTCATACTCTTATTCGTAATGCTACTGTACAGTATGTAGTATATCGGATTGCTTGCCTGGCCTGACACGCTGAGTAATGAAAGACGTTTGTATATCTGGTTCTGGTTTATCTTCATCTGCTTACCATGTCATAGTATAACTAAATACATTCGTTTACACTTTATTTATTACTACTCTTCATTTAGTACATGGAATCACACTGTGGTCTCTTAAATCTTCAAAATGAAATGTTAGCTTTAGACCTTGGCCTTAAAGTTACCGTTAAGTCAGGTTTTCACTTTTTCACACCATTTAAAAATATAAGAGTCAGAGAGGGTTCAAAGCTACAACAACTTGCTCCTTGAGACAAGTTTTCTTCTTTGCTTGTCATATAGTGGCTCTAGTATGTGCCAATGATGTTTTCCAATATTATGCTTTTAAAAATACTAAATTGTTCAAATTCTCTACACCATTAAAGAATGTTTGTAATGCTCATAAAAATATCAATATTAATCGAAAGTCCTAATATATATTAGCCACAAAGAATTTGCATATAAAATTGCCCAAGGTTAAACTAACTAACCATTAGACTAATAAATACATGCAATACATAATATTCTTATTTGCCCACCCAAATATTGTAGTTTTATAATTTTAATGGAAACCTTATTGACATTACGCAATAAATAATTATTAAAAGGTTGATAGGACGTTCAGTAAATGCATTTTTCTTCATTATGTACTGATAGCACTTTCAACATTCACTCATCTGTAGATGTGTTTAGGAGGTATCCCTAATGGCATATGAAAATTGTGAGCTGAGGTACCTCGCACTCTTATTATACCTTAGGGAACTCTATGTAGCAACTTGCGTGTAAGTATCATGCCTGGGTCTGGCGTTTCTATTTCTCTGCGTTGTTATAATTATAACAGTAAGTCAATTTGAAACGCAGACAGTGGACACAATATTATTATGTATTAAGTTTGTGAACAAAAAACTAGTTAGCTTTGCAGCTGTTCCAAGTAGAAAGATAATTTTTTATCACTTTTTCTCCTCAGTCAGTTTGTAAATCTGCTTCAGCTTCAAAAGCTAAACTCAACGCAGCTCTATTTAAAGGTGGACGATTTACACCTTTTAGTTAGGACTGTTAGGAGTGCTTACAGCATTACTATAGGCAATGCAGTGAGCAGTGTATGTTAATAATTGAAAGGAAAACAAAGACCAACCGCGGATTTTAGTATAATTTATAGTATACATTTGTATGTGAAATACGACATCTTGCTTAAACTAAGAATTTTCTTAATTAAAACTTAATTTGACAACTTTTAAATTATTAGGTCCTCAATCATAATTCGCGGATGCCTTTCATTCATTTTCAGCATGGATTTAAGTAAATAGGTGTAAAAATGAATTAAATGCAGTTAGTTAAAGTAACAGCAGGTTATGTGAATAGTTTTAAATTATTTATCTAATATTTCAAAGGGATATCGATTGAATTAATACAAAAATTAAATTTTAATGCCCATTTAACATTTTCCATTGTTACTGTACAAATGAGTTATCTTTTCATAAAACCTGGTTTTTAGGTTGCGTATCTATTTGACTGAATAAATACATGATTTACTGTAAGCGTAGTAATGAGGTTTTACAAAATACACAGAATAAGCAATAAATATTGTAGTTCGAGACGAGTGTGTATTTATAAATAATAAATAACCAATAATGTACTGTGCAGTATGGATCGAATTCACCGGATATAAATGGTTACCCGTTCTTTGGGCCCATTATGTATAACAATATACTCACATGTTATAATACTATCTACAAATTTGTGTGTATATGTACTATTGTACAACGTATTATTATCATGTGCATCATTTTCCACATCTGCTCTCTTTCTGACTTTGTACTTTTGCTTTCCGTCTCATCTCATTTGATCTTGTTACGTTAAGTCACACTTGTGTATACGTATAATGCTTATTACGAACACACGGTAGAAGACTGCGTGTAATATTTTTACATACTTAGTTCCAAGAAGAGGAATATATGTTCTATATATGCCGCTATGATATTACATATTATATGTTAGTGTACAAGCAAGAATACAGTGAAATACTGAAACGAATTCTATCACGTAAATTGAAAACATGTATTATTTTTGCGTAGTATTGTCTAAAATTACAGTGTTTTTTATATTTTACCAAAAGTAAAATTAAAATGACATTATCAGATCCAAAGAAAAATAGATGCCCCATTGTTTGTATTTGACTTATACGACGCAGTCGTTAGAGGGCGCCATAATTTCCTTCACTTGTCATAGTGTAGTGAATAAAATATTGGTTACCTAACTCAACCCAATTTGATTCCCGATTGAAAAATCCCTCAACGTCATTATATTATACCATAGTTTATGATATATTTGTACATTAGGAAGGATGAGTAGCACTATTTCTGGGGCGATAAATAAGTAGTGCACAGATGACACATAGGTAGACTAAAAGGAATTGTATTTGTATTATAGTTAGGTTATATGTATTTAACATTACTATATTTGCCGTTATACTCGGTCACGTTAAAACACTATGTCTTTCCTCAACACGTTTTGTCTTCTGCTGTTCTTTGGTTGTGGTTGATGAAAGGTTGGAGTTGTAGTTGTAGTTTTAGTGGTGCAGGCATAGAGAGGACTCGGTTACACTTATACTAACAAACAAAATAAGAGAGTAACGGTCGTAGCCTTGCAGGTCGCAAGAACTCTCAGATAAACTACATGGCATGGCTCACTTCTGTCTTCTCCGATTAAATTACATGGACAGATGGGCCACACTCCTCCACAACCAACGATAAATACCAAAACTAACTCTTACCATTTCTTCTCTCTGCATTAGGCACTAATACTAATACTAATCCCTTTTCTCTTATACCTACTCAACATTTGTAATCCTATTTTCTCGGCACACATTTTTTCCCTTTGTCTTTCTCATGTTGAATTACTTACTTTTGTCTGCAAAAAATAGATCCAGATCCACAGCTTAAATACATACAACCACCACCACACCACAGTAGATCATTCTGCGTTCTACATTTTACGTTAATGAAATATAATATGCTTCTTTCACATCTGTACAATACTATACTACTACTATACATACTTACTACAATTCTTACCAGAAAATATATTAAAATGTCCCTATGGCAGTAATTACAAATATAACACTTTGGTATGATATGTAATCCTGAAATTAGAAACATCAGAGACCACACGACAAGTCAAAACATGAAATCAGTCAAAAATACTTGCTTAATTGATCCAAGATTATTCTAAGTAGCTAAATGACGGGCGGACGGGACTAACAGTATAAAAATTAGGTAAATAAAAAACCTCCGTCTTCCAAATAGTTTCAATAGATGATACGTTTTAGCTTCAACATGTACTAGTTAGCTTTATACTATTGTTTACATTTATTATAAGGATACAACATAAACACGCAACGATTATATAATTGTAGTTCAGTTTTGCTATATACATACATCGTGATAGCATATCTCTAAATATCCAAATGAAGGACAAATACTTTTAGCATCCTTGGTTTATGTAAGAAAAGAACTAATTTACAGTGAAGATTGTATTAGACAATTTCTTTCAGTGTAACTTGTTCTACTTCTGTTTAAATTTGATATTAAAGTACTATTGTGTAGACAAGTAGCTATGTAATAATCCTACTATATAGGTATGTACATGAGATAAAGTATAATAGTGATAACCTGTAAAGTGTGGGAGGATATCCTACAATAGTCTAAGATGTAGGAGTAAGTACATGTCATTCTAAGGTTAGCAACACATAATTTGTTATGATACTGACGTGGAAAGTGATAGCGAGTGTTCAACTCAATTTCATCAGGGAAGAATACCTCATTCTGTAGGTTGACTAGTGTTTCTTACTGAAGATAAATATGTAATGGAGACGTATATACATAACACGTTTCAAAGAAAGACTACTTGAACATCCTATCATCACCTTATTATCTTCATCAGATGTATGTGTATGTCATGCCCATCTCCCTTTCTCTCCGAACAAGAGCATCCGAGAAAATAAGACACTTTCCTCTGACCGACCCCACTGTTGCCTTGTTTCTTCATTTTCTGACTCCACTTAACCCCAATAATGGAGACTTGACTTGACTTAGACTTCACATCCCTCGAGTTGAGTGGAGAAAGCTTTCACCCTTATAGTATATATAGGGATTCTCTATATATTTATATTTTATATCTAAATATATATGTATCTACTCTATTCTGATCTCTGTTGAATGATTCGAGTAAGTGAGTGAGTATTGGATTGATATGATATAAACATAGTGCCAAGCTGAACTACTAAAATGTAGAAACTACGGAAATCAGTTGGGGACGTGAGAGCTGATTTGGCTAGGGCGATATATTCAGAAGTTTTGTCATGTTCCCTTCAAAATGTCTTGGGAAATTGTCGAAGTCGAGTGATGTGATGACGAAAACTTCTTTATTCTTCTTCCGATCCGACGTTTCCATCCTGGATGCTAATGTGGATGTCATATAGCCACTGCAGTGTCATCATAGGCACAATTCCTGTTGGTATACATATTGAAGTTCGTCAAACATCACGGCATGGCCTTCCCTTCTCATTTTCAAATAATGTCCAACTCTATAGGGGAATTTCGACTGTCGCTCTACTTACACATACAGATATAGAATATATTTTGTCATTTGACACACAATGTATGTACTTTGTTAGTAGATAACTAAACTAGGTACTCCTTTGAAAAATAACATCAGGGAATCTTTAGTATATCATGTAATATGTAAGCGTAGGTAGCTTTGCTATCTTTATGAATAATATAATAGTGTGAAGTGAATGTTATGGTGGGCGTTGAATTCTCAAATTCATCGCCCAACGCATCTCAAGTGAGTTGAACATTTTATTTTTAAAAATTACATAATTTTGTCCTTTTATTTCTCTTAAGGGAATTCGATGCAGATTAAAATAGCAAACATTTTTATGTACACGTCACAGAAAATACCCTAGCATTTCTAATAGATATTAGGAACATGCTAAGTTATATTCTGTGTGACAAAAGTGTCAATGTGTCTTTCGTAGCTACAATATTATATAAGTGTATAACTAAATACACTATTTTCTAAATAAATAATGCATAATGTATTCCTGCATTAAATTGTACGACCTGACCTTTATAATTATGTCCTTATTGCTGCAAAGAAAGTAAAAATGTAAAATAAGAAGGACACTTCGTTCGTTTTATCACTGAAAGTGAATGACGTGCAGCAAATATATTTGGGATCGTTTTACGAAACACGAAATTATTTTTCTATGGCAAACCAGGAACAGCGCAATTAACAAATTAATTTAACTATTTTAATTATCAAAGAAGTGCTAGTATACAAAGGCTATTAACTATTTTTAAATACGTATAAAAATGGCGCATAAATATGCAAGAACAATCAAAGTCCTAACAAAAGGAGCTCGGTACCCCAATCTTTTAATTTTCGCTTAACTTATCAACGCATATGGTACCAGTGAAAGGTAGGACAGACACGAAAGAAAGTTTTATAGGAAGTACCACTATAATATATATAATTACATTTGCTATGGTCTTAACATGCAGACTTGAAGCAACTCTTGCTAATTTACACAACAAAAGGTTGGAGATTTTAACATAACACCATGAAAATAATAGGTACCTACTTTGCAAGGCTGCCAATAAGTATTTATTAATACTTACAGGTATAATACAGATAATATCATCTTCAAGATAAATTGTTATACATAAATACTTAGCTATTTACTATACCTAAATATATACTAGTACATATATAAGCAAGGCTGTGGGTGTTATTAAAAATTTTTATGTAAATGGAATCGGTTTCTTTTGAACAAGATTTGGTATAGCCCATATATTAGTGAATACTAACTACCTACTACATATTGGCCCTACAATACCACAATTTTGCAAATTTTCCTAAATGTGTTATCAAAAAGATTTGCACTTGCTCTTTAGTGTTCCTTGAAAACATTTAGTGCTTATATAATACAATGAAAATCTCTTTTATGTAGGTATAAGCTACTATACTACTTATTTAAGTATAACTTGTGATTTTGTGATACAGACATGTCACTAGGTAGCAATTTCTTTGCCATGATATTATGTGAAGGGCTAAATGTCAAAATCGTGTTCTCTACTTTTCTACTTATTGCTCTCCTTTAGTCATAAGAGCCTATAAAAGTCGAGCCCTCTTTTATGTTTTAGTACGTACTTACCTCTCAATCTGTATGAAAGTTGAGTTTATCTCGACAATCAACCTCCTGTCAGTAAAAGCATTCAGTTTTCTTTTAAACTCTTTTATCAGTGGTTATGATAGCACTTGACTGTCACTTGCCGTATACAAAAATTGCTTAAAATGACTCTAAAGATCCGTTTGCAAAGCCCATAACATAACATTTTCAAAGGACACTTTGATGTTAGTGCAGAACACAGAATAATAGCTACTAGACTACTAGACTCTAGTTTAGATAATATTACGACTACAGCAGCGATAGAATCAAGCTTGAACTCTTTTGAAGTTTATGTATCTGACTACTTTTTCATTTTGCGGTTATTCTATTAGCCTCAATAAATAAACCTTCAATGGGGATACAGTATATGCAGCCGTAGTAAATGCAACTTCAAACATTTAGTTTAATTATCAATAATAAAAATAAATTATCTAAACCCACCCACTTCACTTTTTAGTTTCGGTCACAAAATATTAGTCATTTTTCTGCCTAGCTTACTTAGAAACAATTATATTTATTATGCTTGAAAGATTGACAAAGAATAAATAACTCACAATCAGCGCCATTAAATATAGTAAGTACCAATTTACATACGTAATTTTCTCAGAATACTAATAATGTTCTATTCGAGGCTTAAAAATACGGATACTTATGTCCAGTCATCCGTAAAATAAGAAATTATTTTACATTATTTTTACGATTATTTGAACAGGAAACATTAATTTAATCCGCCTACACAGATTGTGGACTTAAATACTACCAACTTTGTATTGTAGTGAAAATAACTTAGAATTTTCAATAAATAGAGTGGCTATGTTGTGAATATTGACCTTATCCACCATAGTAAGATATCAATGCTTGAAATCGGAACGACGACCCAGTGCCCTTAAGACCGAGTGATAAATAAGCCAAAATAAGTTGGCTGCCAAGAATATTCTGGCTAGACGGAAGGAAAATAACTGACGTTAAATAATCTCTCGCCACTCGTCATATGTCAGTAGGAATAGGTGGCTATTAAGTATGTGTAGGTAGTCGTTAGTTCAGTCAGTCACTGCTTATGGAAAATCCGGGTCAGGAGTTGAGTACAACATTGACACAACTGTGTCCACATGTCGTCACTCTATCTAATAATTTCTTGTTACTCATTTTCACATTGATTTAATGCGGAACGGGAAAGAAAGGGCAAGTGAAAAATTAGAACTGAAGCGGAATTCCTTGAGCCCACAATATTGTAGAAGAGGTAAAGGCTAAGCAAAGTCAAGCTGAACCAAGCAAGCGGGGAACCGAACCATAACCAACATCCTAACATCCACCGATAGTTAATAGTTTAGCTCAAAGTGTTGGTTTTGGTGTTGGTGGGGCAGGATTGCCGTTACTTGTCAAATAATTTCGTCAAAGCGTTAGTTACTTGTGACTGTGACATGGAAATCTCCTCATAAACAAGTCAAATAAACGATCGACACTAGAATCATCCAAAAAGAGAAGGACTATTACAGCCAACATAAACGCCCCTCTTGGTTACCATTTAAAGGCTTTCAATATTACAACATCACATACATTTTTGAAAAACAAATGTTCAGAGCTTAATTATTTCCCATTCAGAATTCAAAATTCAACTGCTATTTCCTTTAATAACGATATTAACTAAACGGGTTGATTTAATATGTAGCAGTACTACATGTGATCAGTAATACAAAAAACTTTGACGAATTTTTAATTTAGGCTTTCCGCAATTGGGGTTCATGAATATTCTACTGGACTAGGCTAGACGGTCGGCTCTGCGAGGACGGAAGAGTTTTTGAAATGAACTGAAATGACGTGACGATGACTGAGCTCGTTAGCCATTCAAATGAAATAGCAGGGTGAAACTATATTATAGCTACAAAGGCAATTTGATTAGTACCTACGCATAGTTGTACTTGTACTTCTATGTAATGTAGTTCTACTTCCTTACTTTACTTATCGTTTCGTTAGTAAAAGAATTTCAAAATTCAGTTCATTTCTGTTGCATTACACTGCACAGTCTGATAATAGTGGCTTCGCTCTGTGTATTGTATATTATCTCTACTGGAGATTCCTATAGATAAATAGAAGCTAATACTATTATTTACTAGGAGACGACATGTTGTGAATATAAGTTACCCAAAGGGCTGTCATGTCAGTTTGTCAATCTGCTCCTCACTCCTCTCACTTCACTCTCACTCTCTGAAAATATGTAAGTACAAACCTTCTATTTGTACTTTACTAATGGAGGGAGTGCAGCGAGATTCTCGAGATAGATGCAGCTGGGTCTCTCTGGACTTACACTACAGATTTCAATGCAGATTTAGAATACAGATAGAGTACAATACAGTAGACTTAGACTATTACAACTGGACTGATTGCCTTTTCTACTTATTATCTTTTCCGTATTCTACTATTTACTATACATACCCTCTATACTAATTATAAGAATCCTTTTTCTGTTGCTTTATAGTTATTATGCAGTATTTACTATCTGTGTTATGTGGTAAGTAGATGTATTAGTGCATTCATTGGACATGGTCATCTCCTTTCTGGTCCTCCCATCTGTTTCCACATTACCACGAAGGAGTAACTCACGATAAATCAATTGATGCATGTACAGTAGTGCATTAGCCACATTACATTTGCTAAGGCAACAAACTAATCATAGACTCCTGTAATTCCTAATGTCATGTTCCCTTTTTCTATTGTTTTCGGTGTTATTTCTATGAACAATGCTAAGATGAGACACCAATTTCGCCTAAACTTTTCTTCGGTGAATTTCATGAGATGGGATTCAAATCCCATTATACTAATGGATGGACTTATTACATAGTGGTGTTAAAGACTGATGCGTAGATTCTGATTTTTGATACTAAAACTCTCACGTGTAACACTTTTGACCTCGAGACGCCAGCGAAAAGGAAAATGAAATTTATCAGAATTATCCTCTATTCTAGGGAGTTCCACTAAATAAATAGCAAGTATTAGAATTCTACTCATCGAAAGTTTATGTACCACTGCTACATTAAAATAGTTGTATTTACTTTTATAGCCTACAAAGTATTCATTAGAAATAGCAAAAGCAAATTGATGATTCAAAGTCGCAAAAATCTGCGGTAAGTATATATTTTACAAGTGTTGGGATACGTATGTACTACTTAGATTACATATATACTTAGTTAATATATTTCTGTATAGATATTGCACAAGGGCAAGAGCATACTTGCCATTATTAGGGTATGTGTCAGAAGGGATAATTTAATTTAATCAGATGCTCATCCTTCACTCACAACATTTATTTGGACATTTGGTGAAATGGGACAAATTAGGCCGCGTTTCTTATTTGGGTATTATCTGTAGTTTATTTACCGTGATGTATTTTCTCAATTTAATAAACATGAGCTGGAATTGTTGGGCCCGTGTTATACTATATACTATACGGATATAAATGTCATTAATGATTTCTTTGTAAACAAATGTACGCGTGTGAAGTATTGTACACTGACATAAGACCTTAGAAAGTTGGTGCTAATTGTCTACGACCTTTCTTTATTGCAAAAAGACAAGCAATAATTTATTCGGGCACGTGTACAGCTATAGTTAAGCCTACGCAGTAAGAATTAATTTGTAAGCTCAGCTTAGCTGTTTGTAGTTAATGCATAATTGCCCTTTAGTAGTAATTTATATAAGATGTCTATAAATAATCTGCATCAGACGGGTTTCTGTGTTTTATATTGCAAACACACAGTATAGAGATTTATTTATATGCATTTTCTACAATCTGTAGACTTATTTAGAACGTCATCGTCCTACGCATCGTGCAATTCATCCTACACTTTCTTTGAAAAATCCAACCTCCCACTCACCAAGACATGTTCTTATACCTACTTGTAGGAAGAACTTTCTCTTTGATGTAATCTTAAAAAAGATATTGTAAAGCTGAATTGAGTAGTTAAATGAATAATATCATCACAATACAAAACGATCATTCGCAAAAATTTTCAGGTACATCAGCATGGAGCTAGTATCAAATAAATATTTTTATGATTTTTAATCCAGTGACCTAGTTTTATAAATACTACTTGGCTTCAAATGTTTTCTTGAAAGCTTGTTTATTGTATTGTATCTATATTTTATTGCTTTTGTACTATAATAACGACATAAAGATTATTCTATTAATACATTTCCGTGGGAAGATATTAAATTTATAGACGCATACTATTGCGTCAATGCAATTAGACATTCACATTTCAGTAAATTAGAATGCCATTAATTTGACAATAATTGCAACATGTTGTCTCATGTTTTTGTGTATTTGTTATTCCTTTGTGAAAGAGAAATTAGTAATTTATTTGATGGTATAAGTGGATCTTTATACTAATTAACAATTACTATATAGCATAGTCATCCATCTGTACTTTATTGAAATGATGACTTTGTGAATAGAGTATTTCCTACGGCTATAGAAGTTAGTTAGTGTGCTCATTAGAACTCCATTTCTCCGTCGTTTCTTGTTTTTGTTCGTCTTTGCCAGTGAGGAAATTACAATTCCTTCATTTCTTTCTAGTTGACTGAAGAACTTTGACGTGTTTACAGCTTTTCGGGGCTTTCATGACATTGGTATGGTACAGAACCTTATAGGTAGCATATGAGATGCAATGTCTTGTGCTCCATTTAAATCGGATGAGAACAGTTTGGTGTTCCACTTACCCTCTAGGTAATTTCATTAAAGACTCCTTGATAAACGTGGGTGTTGATGAATCAATCTAATTAAACTTGCTGTGAGACTCATTTTCCCAAAAACAAAGTGCAAGCTCTATTTCCACACATTTAACTATTTCATACATTCTTCAGCAAGTCTATAGGTACAACGTAACAGCCTAATTTCAGAGATTTCTTTCGAAGAATGCCAAATGTCTATGGATATGGTTTCTTAAAGTGCATTATGAAATTATGACTACAAAATAGGTCAATTGTAAGCTAATTATTTACCTCAAATTATTTTTTTGTATATTTAGTATAAATTTGAATGTCACTAAAATATTATGGTAACTTTTGCGAAGTAAGAAATGGAAATTGTAAATGCAGTGACAGTCAGAGCAGGAAAAATAGCGGAGAATCCATATGGATGGAAGGATCTAGCAACTACGTCAAAGTAAAGTAACTAAAGGAGCTATAAGGATTTAGATTGGAAGGATGCAAACACCCTTCTGCTTAACTTGTCAGGATTTATAACATTTTGGTTAGATCTAAGACATCGATATAGGATGTGAAAGTGAGGGAAAACGGTATAAAGGCAAAAATTGTGCTTGACTCAAATCACCTCGCCTGGTTAGGTTAGAAATTGTTACACACATTCTACATTATACACATATGTGCTCTATTTACAGATATGCATGAGTAAGTACACAATATTACATTTTATCTGTATCAGGATTGCATCTACACAAATATTATATGCTTTAGCTTATAGAAGTAGCTAAAAGTAGCTATATTTTCTTTACATATACAATAATATGTAAATATAATATGACTATATAGTATTAAATCTATATAAGTAAGTACTATTAGAATTTAGAATTGTAAAATCTTGAGGAATAAGTGTGTATGTAGCATATACATACTATTTTACATATTCAGATACAGAGAAGACATATGTATGTGATATTTATGTTCTTGATGTAAGTAGCGGTAGCAGTAATGGTAAGTAGCTTCCAACAACTACCTTCAGTACAGTCAGTATATATACCTATACATATTTCCAATCTCCTATACGGATATTTCTCTTCTCATGTAGGTAAAACGAGGAAGGAAACAGTTTTCGGAGGGAGGGGAGGATTTGGCCTCGTGTTGAATTTGTCAACAGTGATAGGGAACGTGCGAGTGTGGAAGAAAGACGAGAGAAACAGTTCTGCTAGCTAGTTCAGTTCAGTTAGGTACATTTAGGAAATATGTTATTGCCGAATGTTGAATGTTGAATGTATCTGCTACTCTCTCAAGTAACTAAATATCTTCTACTATGTATATGTTTTTGTAGGAAACTGTTTTATAGTCTGCTGAAACGAAAATATCTAAACCAAAAGAAACTGGCGTGAGTAAACTGAATGCATTCAGTCAAGTCGCTACCTTACATTGCATTACAACAGCAACTACAACTACACGACATACTACACATACCCTTACGATTTACACTAAAACCAAACCACACCAATGCAATGCATGCAATACTAATACAAATCTTAGTCAAAGTCAAGACAAGTAAGTAAACCTGGCCTGGGGAACCCATTTTATTTGGAGGCATCAACAAACCTAACTGATTGTGAATACAATTGAGCTACATACACAATGTTTTACATTAGCTAGACAGAGACAAACTTACAAAACGTGCCTGCTTTCTTTTTATCTATATGTAGATGCCGAACTTTATATAATACAAGATTTGCTTGTGTAGGTACACTACGTAGTACTAGAAGAAATAAAGGGAGCACCTTTAGTCATGGTCATGATGGCGTTCTTTAAAGTGCTCCACATTTTTCTAGAGTTACAAACGTAAGTAACTAATAAGCTTTGAAAGTATTTTAGCATAACTCAAAAACTTTGTTGGTCATATGCAATGAATACAGTAGGCTTAGAAATATTGCCCATTACTATTGTCGTTACAATTCTTGGCTTCCTTATTTACTATGTATGTAGTGTTCTGTGTATGGCTATGTGCTTATCAATATTTTATATATGAATACAATACACACTAATAAGAAAGTAAAAGCAATTCCATTTTGATTCAAGTTGATCATGAGAGGTTTTGTTTGTTATGTAAATATGTATGATAGGAATCGGATTGTACTTTTGTATTGTATTACTTACAAAAGTACAGCGCTTCCACTTTCCTCCCATGCATTTTTATTGCCGGCAGGCAATTTTGTGAAAAAAATATGCAAAAGTCGCCGTTTGCCTTTATGTTTCCGTAAAATATAGATAACCTTGTCGTCGGAATGACTAAAATTGCCTGTGCAATAATAGAATGTAATAATAATAAAAGGTAGGTACTACACATCTACATAGTTACATAGAGGGGGCAAAGACAACTACTGTATATGGCAAATGCAAGCAAACCGTTCCGTTGTGCTATTTACTATGTTAGCTGAAGAAATCGGAGGAAAAACTACATATTGTACATGAATACACAACAGATTTGGAAGGACTCCTGTATTCTGTATTGGTACATAATATTTAATGTGTGCAATCTGAATAATATAACTCATGTGATCTGTATGCAATAGAAATGTCGTTCCTCATGTTTGCATTATTACTGGCACGTGAGTGTTCCAAAAATGTAGCCAAAGAGTCCTCTTACTTACTCATTCCACTCGCCCAGTTACTTTTTTTCTCATTCTTTGGTTTTGATCTCAATAAACGTATAAAAACTCTGGGGGACCTATATGAAATGAACTAAAGGTTAAATTTTGAGTCCAACAGATTTGTATTCACTCGAGAGAAAATTAAAGCAATGCTACTTGCTACAAATGCATATTATCTGTATTTGGCTTATGGAGAAGGATCTGTGGGTATTTTACGGGACGAAGAAGAAAAGGAGAGCAAGATTCAAAGCAAACCATACCAACCAACGGCTGGTTTTGGTTTCTAAAGTTGCATCTGTAATAAAGTGGGTAGAGAAGAAGTGAGTCTTCCTAAGTAAGTAAGGAATCTTTACCCAAGGGAAAGACATGACTCGAGCGAGCAAAGTTAGTAGAACTAGAAACTAGAACTAACTATGTAAGTAAGGTACAGATCTCATAATCGTTATACTATATAATGTATGTGTACTATTTACTATTTACCCATCGTCTTACCTTATGCTATGTTACGTAACGTAACGTAACGTTAGCTATTTACTCCTAGAGCTAAATAAGTATGCCCTAACTCCACTCTACATACATACTTTAGCTACTACTTACAGTTCACCTTAACGACAAGTAAGTAAACTACCTTCCTTTACTATGTATGTGCTATGTACAAGGACGAAATCTTAACCTGTCTTGTCTGGCTATAGTATAGGATATTATTATGTATTTGTATTGTAGTAGAGGGTAAAAGAAGTGTAAAGGAGCAGATGTCCAGGTGTTTTGTTCGTGCCGTGCATGCCATCATCCCCAGACCAGGTCGATTCAGTCTGTCTGGCTTGCTCCATCCAAATTCAACTCTAATATTCATTTCTGTCTCTTCTACTCAACTCAAGCCATCACAAAGGATCACAAAGGTAAAAGACGTCAAAGTGCACTATTCTAATGTAAGCACTATAAATATGTACATTTATATCCCACTATAAATATCTATACGTAGGCAATAACGTAAATGCTATACATGTTCTACATGAAGTCAGTGTTTATGTCTGTAACGGAATTGTAAAAGAGAATCTGTTCCTTTGGTTTGGCCCGTCTGCCCCGACTCGACCGATGGACTGCTTCTTTCTGGATGATTTGTGCCGTGTCCTGTCCTATCACTATCTCTACTTGCTATATATTATTATTATTATTATTACCCAGGTACTTACGTAAGTATTAAGTATTTATAAGAAATTTATTTTATCTACATAAAACAGAATAATAGGAAAGAAAGCTACGAGTATATTATGGCATTATATTAGAAATAGGCAAATATAGGTACTTTATTTTATGTATTATAAATATATGTAAGGATTCTTTAGTAAATGGTAAAGGAAGATGACTACGAGATAGGAATTATTATACAGGGAAAAAACTATAAAATAAAATACACTAAGGGAAGTAAAGTGGTTGTGGTACTTGCACTGAAAATAATAAGGATCTCAGATTTTGATCTAATCTAATGTATTGCCAGCCCTGGCAAGATGAAATCAGGAATCTCCTTATATTACTTTACTTTCGGTCTTGAGTTTGCTCGGTTTGGTCCCATTTTGTTTACCGTGCGCTTACCACCTTTTTATCTTCGTTACATAGACAGACAGAAACAAACTGATGCCCTTACCTTTTTGATCCCAGATCTATTTATGATACAATATATATAGCTAATGGAGTAGCTTAAAGTATGGAGATGGAGTATAATATACTGTATAGTAGAGCTGTATATATAATACATGTCGTGTGTGTTATCTTAAGTTATGTATAGAAAAGTACGTTTGGTGCAGTAGTACTACTACTAATAATAATATAAGGAGCTATGTATGTATTACATATATTAGTTCAGTAGTTCTTTATGTAAGACAAGTTATTCTACAGCTACAACTACAAGAACATAGAAATACCACTTTCCTAAGAACTACTTACTTACTTTTAGGTGAGTTATATAGTATGCTATGCATTGTATGCGTTACCTAAATACTTGTCTCTCCACTCCAAATGTTTGTTCCACAACTGCCTTTGTTTTCCTTTAGAGTGAATGTGGATATTTACACCTTTTGTCCAACTCTTTAAACTTGGACGTTGAACGGCTTTTTCTTTCTTCTGAATTCTGTTTTCATGGGATGAGAGCACGTGCTGCGACACAAGAAGCCAGCAGGCCAGGTGTACTCAAGGTTTTAGAGCACGCTTCTTCATCTCAACTAGACTTACGACGCACCAGAACACCACTTACGAAGGATTTCCTATAATTTTTTACTCTCTCCTTTCCTCCTGCGACATCACATAAGTGTGTCTTATCATTATCAAGGATATTAGGTACAAAGATGATGTATTTACTAACGTATTATTTACACTGTCTTGTCTGCAGGACTAAATACTTACCAGAAAAGTATTATTTACTTGCTTAATGATAGGTACATGCATAATACATATACCTAGTTTCTATCTGGACAGGTAAGGTGCTTATTAGTGGTTGAATCAATCATATGGATAAAATACTCTTAAGTTTAGGTATAAACTTTAATAGCGTACGTGGTAACTTTACCTAATTACTATTTTGTAGGTATAATAACCTCTTACCTATTCTGAAAACGCTGTTTCACTGTAAGTAAAAAAATTTCCTCTTTTAGGGAATTTGTCGCTCATTTATTAGATTTCATGTGGCAAAGTAATCCATGACCAAAGGAGTAGATTTAAATGATGATACTTAATCTGCATGTTTACGATTTCGTTAGGAACAAAAGAAACTTCTTTTAACAAATAAGGTGTAGGTGGAAAGTTATGTTTTAGATATGCATAAATGAAACTTAGAAACGATGTCATAATGGTGATGTATGCAGAAAGAATGCTTGCGACATTATGGTACCGCATCTTCAGTTGATACATTAGTAAATTAAGAATGCGACTGGCAGGGGACACACTAAATTGCGTTTTGCATGAGATAACTACAATTTATTACAATCCTTTATAAAATAATTTGTGGAAATGAATATCTATAAAATACAATAATAAAACGACATAGTGAACCTGCCTGATTCGTGACCACATTATTTTAAAATCTCTTTGCGGAAACAACAAAATTATGATTATTTACATTGTGTCTTTATGTATAGCAATGGGATTTTTGCAAGGGTATTTCCATCCTGGTAGATACAATGGTACGAGGAGAATCCAATTCTCCTAAGCCCCTAAGTAATGTTATAAGGTAGATGGATGAACTTTTACAGCTAATATGAATTTGTTTAAGAAATCCAATGCTTAAAATGTGTGCGTTTACCTTACTTGCCTAATTTTTGCCATATGGAGTAACTCTTCCTGTTTTTGTTTTCACTATAAATTGCAAGGTAGTAAATATCTATAGGTAGAAAGGAAATAGGAAAAGTGTAAAGTTGCAATTTACTTTGCAATTTAAAAGCGTTAGGAGATAAGAAAAGGTGATAAGCATAATTACATAGCAGTAGTAGCTAACTGGAATTGGAATGGTTAGTTAAGTAAGCCTAGGTCACTTTAAGTAGAATAACCACTTGCGCTTTCTTGCTGGCATGGCCTTCTAATTTTTAGAAACCAGACATTTCGTGGAATGGGAGTGTGAGTAAATAGATTGGGTAGGATGTTACAGTATGCAAATATTATTTTGCCAAGGAAAACCGTATTGATGAGTTGGTATATTTGTAGTAATATAGAAAGAATATTTTGCTTATAATAATAACAGTGATGGACCGTTAATATTTTGTGTGTGCATATATGTCGAAGAAAACGCTATTAAATACATGAAAGCAATGCATAAACAACATGTTGGCTTCCAGTGAATTCTTGCCAGACTTGCCTTGCCTGTCTGATCAATCTGTATTTTCAAGGACTGCCTACACCAATTTCCGTACCACTTACTTTGACCAAAATAATGTATACATAAGGTAGACGAGACGAGACGAAAAGTAAATACATGCACCATGCAGTATATAAATAATCCAAGAGTTTATAAAACAGTGCCTACTAATATAAGTAGCACCTAGGTACTATCAGTGAATAGAAAGCATTGAAGGTCAGAAAAACCAGCGGACGAGAACGAGACGCTCGAATCTATTCTATTGCATAACAATAAAAAGTCGGCATCACAAGAAAACAGTGTAATGCACTGTGATGTAATGAAAGACAGAGGTGAAGGGACACCTGGCACTCGGGAAGCCCTACCTTGTCTTATCTTGACTATTACAGTTCGTAGTATTAGAGTATTACCATTACCTTCTCACTCACTCATGGTTATTTTCATCCTTTATGTACTTGGCTATATCTAGTTATTAAATAGTAAGCATCTGTATTATATAAAATGGTAATACTAATATACAACGAATATAAATTGATATTATGATATGAAATGTGTGTACTTATATAAATACACATGTGTCTCACGTATGTACACATGAAATGAAATAATAAATACAAATATATTTAGGTACTACTATTATATAGCTACACATGTGGTTCGTATATGTATTTATGTATGTAATAATATTATACTTTTAAGAATAGCTTTGCACTTATTCTTATTGTTAGTTGAATAGAGCTAAAGGAACTAGAAGACTGCCTGGCCTGGCCAAGAATAGTTTGTGTTCTGAGTGAGGGATAAGAAATAGGAACCCTTATTGCTTGTATATAGTTAGTGCATGCAATTCAATAGATATTAAGAATATCATACGTATAAATAATAGTAAGCCGAACCAAAGCAGACGATTAAGCAGTTTTGCTGCACGCGACACGATCTTTCCATCTTTAAGCTCGTTTCTTTCTTTTCAGTGCTCATTGTTATGGCATTAAAATTGGGAGCCCATGGGATTGTCAGGGTGGAAGATCTCATTGTCAGTTAAAACCAGAGGAGAGCAACCAAGAATCAAAGCAGGCCAGATGTTTCAGAGATGCTCTTACATTACACATGTACTTACGTATACATATTTACTATTTTACTTATAGTTATACACCATGGACCTAACTTGAGGCATCAGATTCAGAAATATTATACTTAGTATACTCTTTTAATAATGTAATGGATGTATTTTTATACGCTAGTCTCGTACGCTCAACTCAACGTTTCTTTTTTCTCCGACCCGACTCACTGCCCGTTACTTATTTGGAGTACACTTACATCCTTACATAACATATCAGTACTTCTACGTTCTACTACTTACAGGAACGTACAGATGATAATTTTCAACGTGTTTCATTGTAAATATTAGTCTGTTACTTATGTTTGAATTGTCATATCAACAATAACTAACTGAGAATATATGCGGTGAGGACCTAATGTGAAATTATGGGATGTTATTACAAAAGCATACCTTCACAATTGTACCTACAAATAAATTTTGTAATTTATGACAACTGGGGTAGTGATTTACTTTTCTATTTAATTTCACACAACATTTAATGCATTGAGAATTTTTGGTATTCAGACATACAGGACATTAAATCACAATTGTACATACCGTTTCAATGGGAAAAGTAGAACATTCCTCAAAATACACATGCATGAATTCAAATTCCTTTCAAGGAGTTACTTTTTAGCTTTCCCCTTATATAAACTACGTGCATTCCTTTCTTTGAGATTTATTGTAATATTCCTATTGTTACGAGTGTTCTTCTTAATCGTTCAATCAAATATTATGCTGGGCATGGAAAAACGTAAATTGGATTAAATATCTGTATAACATAAATAAGTTTAACATACACGGCTCTTAAAAATAAAAACTTTACAAAATAAATTTAGTTAACAAAATAAAATGCAGATAGAATATCATAATTGAATTGTTATTGAATATAATACAGTTCTAAATATTTAGGTGGGCTTATTATTGAACACATAAATATGAAAATTACCAAATTAAATTTCAGCTTTTACAGTACTCATTATTAAAATATTTAGTCCCTCCTTTGAAACAATTAATGCTAGTTTCTAAAACTGATCTCCGTTTTGTTACATCTGTCAATTATTTTGTAAGCATCGTATTGTGTCTTGTGCCAGGCCTGTATATTAGTTCATACGGTCGTACTCCAAAATCTCCATTCTGTAAATGGACCACCTGTCTTGTCTTATATAAGATTTGTGTTTTATAGATTTAGAATAATATATAGTTTTTGTATTGTATAAATAAGAATCCCGAAGAGTAGTTTCAGTGGCAGTGCCAGATCACATCACGTCGCAATCCATCTGAATTCAGAAGTAATGACGTGTGTTCACTGGTCTTTCACTTTGCGTATCTGGCAGATGACGCAAGAAAATCAGGGGGTGTGAGACAAGAAAAAAAAATCCAACGCTAACGTTCATGTATAAATATATGGAACACGAGGAAGACAAAATGAAAAATACAATGAGTAAATGAAAGTACAGCACACAATACAGCAAATATAAATAGAGATTTCGTTCCTATAGCTAAATAAGTAGGTAAGTACATTATTAAAATCTCCTAAATTATTTTCTTGTTCAATATATCCAGAAAAATGAAGGTTTGATGCATGGCACTGACAGAGGAGAGGAGGCCATTTGCCATGAGGCTTGCTTCATGCTTCAAGCAGATAATCTTTTTAGTCTTCTCCCGTTATGCGTTAACATATTGAGATGGGATGCCCTGCCATACCATGCCACATGCACTTATACCACCACATTTACTGTAAAGTAAAATTCTACCCTTTCTTATATTCTCCACTGTGTATTGTATATTAGTTACAGAATAGAGCAACATGCGGCCACAACATATTTAACACAATGTTCATTATATCATAATCATTATTCCTACTTCATCGTTATTGCCTTCACTTGACGCAAGCCTTTTCTCCACAAAAATACATAAAGATAAATTAATGTACCTACCTAAGTAACGATCATAGTACACCAAATAGAAACTACACAGAAAATACAAAGGCAACTCCTCTAACTCACCAATGCAATGCTCTGTTTACTATTTTATTTTACCTGTCTGTGTGTGTAGATTGTATTATACCAATACGATTATCCTTTCCACTTACATACCATAGCAAATAAATAGTAGGAACTGTATAAGACTTTCTTAATGGGCTTACTTATTCTATTCTACTACTTATATACCATAGTTGAACTTCATAAAACACAAATTATCATCCCTTTCACTGCCATTCTTAATAAAAGCCAATTTACTTGAGCTTTACTTTCAGAATGTGTAGCTAATACCTAGTATTGCCTACCCTAGCTTATTGTAAGTGTAAATGTATTAAATCCTTTAGAACACGTGTATTTTCAAGCTTGCAATTACTACAACACGTTGCCGTCCTATTATAAACTAATGTCTATAATGCCTAGATTGGAGGGCAAACGATGTAAGGGGTAAAACTCCTTCACTAAGCTAATATTATGGTCAGAGTCTTTATAAAGATCATTATTACTAGAAAAATGAACAAGAACTAGAACTAAATAACAATAAGAGTAGATACGTCTCTTCATTTGACGTACCTACCAAAAGAGGTACTTATTTTTACCTCTTTTTAATTCTATATACCTTACTACAGTAGTGTAAAGTGTAATATGAATGTGTGTATACAAATACATGAAGGCTAAAGTCACATGTATAGAGGAAAATTATCATGACAGCAACAGCAGTGCAGCGGCTGCTGAGAAAATGAGATAGGCTTGCTTTTGCCAAGGAAAAAATAGTTTATTTGTTACTATTTTTTATAATACGTACAATTGGTTGTTTCTCTATACAGGTACTGTTATATAGGTATGGAACATGCAGTAAAATCTTTCAGTAGCATTTGTAGTGAACCAGTTACTACCAGTTAAACTTAGAAACAGTATTGTTTAAGGATATAAGCAGGTAGGGAATTATAAGCGTATTTGTAAATACAAGTTTAGTTTGCTTTCGTTTTCTCAAGTTTACCTTCTTCCCTCACTGCCCCTGTAATCTAGATGAAGAAAAAGTTCAGCACGTCAAATCAACTCAATTTCTTCTTACTGGACAGAAGTCTACAGTCTACGCAGGTTTACTATACCTTTAGAAATAAAAACATAATAATAATATGGACATTTGCGTAATTCACCTTCATTTGTGCTTGTGCCACAATTACAATGAAATACACGAGTAGACTACATAATAAGCAACTAGGTACTAGTTACCTATAGAAAAGAAAACATAGATATATTGTACTTCCGACATGCTACAGCTTCCTTAATTTTTTACAGCTACGAGTACATACAGCATTATTATAGATACGTCGTCTGCTTCTCACGTTTTATAGCGTTATATAACTGATGATGAGTGACATGGCACACTTCGTTCCTTCATTTAACCCAAAGGTTGTAATTATTTTTTTGTATTTCTACGGCTTGCTGAAACTAATGGCTTTGGCTTTGCTGGATTTCATTTTCCCATAAAAAGTTTAAAATGAAAATTACATTCTCAACATGTGCAACTTGAGGTATACAGTAGGTAGGTTAAGAATTATATATGTACAGGTTGTTCTCTTAAAGAAGTGTATCTGCAATAAGTAAGTAATTACATTGCTACAGATATATCTTAGCACAAAAGGCATTTATGCACAATCATGCTTTAGTTTTTTAATAGTACTTACTATCCAAATAGGTAAATCTATCCACTACACCACAAAATGTTGAGCCAATACAATCATCTATTCACACAGAACGCAATTAAGAATTGGTGGTTTGTTTGGTTAATGTCTGCAATACATTGTATCATAAATGAGGATGAATTGAGTAAACTTTATATAATGTTATTAAATATAAGATGCTCCTTAGCTGCCCCTTGGTAGTAAATCTTGTTACACCACACACCACGGTACAACATGCTGCAGCAATATATTTGTCCCCACTGTAAATTAATTTTGTTGGTCAGGTTACAGTATTTGTTGTATGACTATGTGGTTAGCATGGCATTAACTACTTCTCGTTGAAGTCTAAATTGGATTTTCTTAACCTCTCATTTATAAATTGTGGTACGAACTGTACCTTAATCATATAAATGAAATATACTAACGCATTATGCTCTAATGTTTATGTATTTTATGTTTGTGTCTTTATCAAACGTTATTTATTTTTTTACTTCCAATTTGATTACTCTCATCTAGTGTGGATATTGACCTATTTATGGAAAACAGTTGAAATGAGAAGACAGTTGATAGGTTTTGTTGACTTTATGCATGAACAGCATGTAAACACAACTTTAACTGTAAATACCCACTTTGTTTTGAACTAATATCGTCATTATGTACATATACTGTCTGATGGTCAGCTTTGCAATATGTTTATTGTTTTTAGTACGCGTGAGATTAATGAGATCTAGTTAGTTATGTAAAGTCGCACTAGAATATACTACTTTATGCTCATCATTGTGAATTATGGAGGGATTTGAGATTGCATGCAAACTGATACAAATACTGTTGTTGCGTGAGGGCAGGGCAGTTTGCGATATAAGTTATCGTTAGGCATTATCTAATAATTGTGAATTTGCTGTTTGTTTGAGGAATTAATAAGACAGACAATGAAGGCAGATGCTAACCGTAAAAACGTAAGTTCGATCCGTAAACCGAGTGCAATGTAGGGCACTCTTTTGTGGCACGTGAGCCAACTTATCCAGGGCCACGCAATGTACGCGTATGCGTGATGAAATTTTAGTTCGCAATGTTAAGTATTTTGCTACACAATGAGCACTTACATATTAATTGGTGTATTTTTAGTTTTGAAGCCAAATATATCTAATGTCGTTCCTACTAATAATTGTGTGAATATCATAATGTTATCATACGAAAGTAAACGACTTTGGTATAACAAACAGAAATAAAGTTTTGGCGATAAGTACGCGCACATACTACGTAGACTTATGAATCATTGTACGCATAAACATCCCTTGGCCGAGGAAATAGCGCAAAATTAAATTTCCTATTGAGACAAAGTTCAACAAATTGTTATGTACGCCGATCTGATATCAGTATAAGAGCAGTTAGTTAGTCTGATCACTCTGATCTTATAATTCCATAAATAAAGAGCCTGAATTATTGTCTGAGTAATGTGGGCTATGTAAGTCTAATACTATGTAGGAAATACTTATAAGAGTTCTTTGCTTTATATTTGTACAGTTTCAATTTCTTTCGCACAGGCTTAACGAGATGTGGTGTAGTAAGTGGTTACAGATGCAACTCGGTTAATTGGAAGAAATCCAAAATTGAAGAACATTGTACCGTGAAGGAGCCTTGTGCCGGAAACCGAATGAAACTAGAAATAACTAGTAAAGTAAAACAGTCTAGGAAATGAGTTTAGTCGAAGAAAGACTTGCCTTGTAGCCATTAAGTGCAAACTGCACAGAAGGGATTGCGATTTCGAGAATCTTGTATTAAGACCAACCTCAACCAATTCTATTTTAGCCCTCGCTTTGCTATCTTTATTTTCTAATGTATACTAGTAATGTCAGCAGATGTATTCTTTTGGTACCTACTATACTGTACAATAGTTCTTTAAGTTAAATCCTCTATCGATTGTCTTCGTCTTCAATAGTAGTGCATAGCAAGGGCGGACGCAGGAAAAAATTTCGGGATAGGCTCAAAATATGCGGTTCAAAAACAGCAAAAAATCGCGCGTAGC